>JAPKLW010001856.1:88531-142671 GCA_026898455.1 Plectranthus barbatus | reverse complement strand
CTAGTGACTATCTCCGCTCGGTCTCAAAGTACACCAAATTAGTCAATCTGATAAGCAAATCAGTTCAATTCCTACAGTCTAGTACATCTGTTTGGTTAGTGTAGATTGTATCATGCATTCCTATTCCCACTATTAATATTCACCTCCCGGTCCTTCTATCAATAGCTAAACATCTAAATTAACCGTCACCTCTTGGTCCTTGAAATAAATTAGAATTAGAAAATAAACACAGGAATCATGAACCAAATTAATTAATCCTAACATGCATCCATAATATTATTCAAACCCTAGAACCCGCTAGGGTTTCTAGCCACTCATCGCAGATAGAAATCCAAAAGAAAACATATTAAATTGCATAAACATAAAGAACTTACAAGAAAATAAAAGGGTTTCATGTTTCCCAAGTCTCCAAACTCTCAAGACTCTAAAATATGATTGGGAATAATGGGGAATTCTGAAAAATCAAATTTACATATGTATTTATAGTGGTGGATGTGTATCCTATCAAATCTAGGGCTAAAGATATGAATATATCCGTTTTTCCTCGAATTTCCGATCCAGCAGACAGCTGATAAGCTCATATTTATACTCACTTATCTATATTTTTCTCCATTTTTTCAAGTGTTTTACATTATGTTTTTACTTATTTCTGTGCATGAGTCTATTTTAGAGGGTGTTATGCCTTTGATGGGTGAATTTTGCAGGTTTTAGGTTAGGCCAAATTCATTGGAAACCCGTACTGAAAGCAGATGATGTTAAAAGGAACAGTCACGACTTCTTCCACAGATGGAAACTGAACTAATGAAGCACATGGATGGAAAGATCTTTGAGTTAGCTTTCCAACGCAACTGGAATCGGGTCAATCGGACTTCGGAAGCAAAAGTTATGGCCAAAATCGTGAGACTGCGCAGGCAGATGGATTTGTGTCGAGAGACAGGATTTGTGTCGACCGACAGGATTCCTGTCGATCGCAGTCCTCCCTGTTGATCGAAACAGAGGTCAAAACTTCAGAAATGTCACAAATTCAGCCCGGATTTTGATCTTGAAGGTTGTGTCGATCGACACAGATGTCCGAGAAGGCTATTTTTGGCCTGTTTTGGTAGATTTTGCTATTTTAACCCAATACTCAAATTAGGTCTTTTTTCCCCTCTATAAATATGAACTCTTAGGCACGAATTTCAGGGATCTTTCATGCATTATTACACCTAGAATAATTGAGCTTTGGAGTTTTTACAAGACATTCAAGGTTTCTCTTCATTTGTAAGTCAATTAATAATATGTTTGCTTTAATTCTAGTCAAGTTTTGTGGCTAGAACCCAAAACAGGTTCTAGGGTTATGATTTCTTTTCTGATGCATGTCTAATTGATATCAACTCATATAGCATGGTTTAATTCTCTGATTTAATTTTATAATCTAGATTAAAAGAAGGACCGAGAGGTGAATTGAGATCTAGGTTTATAGTTAATAATTGATGGATCGAGAGATGAAAATTGTTAACAGGAAGAGAGAATTAATTGTGTTTGTTTTCTGTCTCAAAAGGAAGAAACTTGCATAGGAATTAATTAGATAATTATTGAGATTAATTAATTTGGTGTTCTTGAGACCGAGAGGAGATAGTCACTAATTAATAATCTAGGATTTAATTGCCTGACCAAGGAATTTAATCCACTAAAATCTATGTTTTCCCCATTGCTGAGTTGATTGATATTTGCATGTTGATGATTAGATTATCTGCCCTAGGATCTGTGCTTTTCTTTATTGTTTTCAAAACCCTTTATTTTATCGCATTGTCATCTTTAATTCCAAAACAAAACCTCCTTTTCAATTTCCTCAAACATCAATGTTCTAAAAACTATGACTAGTACTTTAGGTTTTTCATTGCACATTCCCTGTGGGATCGACCACCCTTGGGTGTAAAAATATTATTTGCTTAACCACTAAACTGCAGTTATCAATGCCCTTTGCTTTGAGATCTGTCACCGACCCGAATGGGCTGCTAGCCGATTCGAACGCACATTTCGACCCTTTTTTGATTGAACGTGAAACAGATACAGTAATCTCACATTTCCTGCCGGTCTCGCTCGGATCCTGGGTAAGGGAGGTGAGAATTATGGCTTCCAGCAGGTGGAGAGGCTCTTCTTCCCATGGAAGTGGCATCACCCTGCAATGCATTCCCCGAGTAAATCATGTTGGTAATTCGGGTACTTCGTAGTAAATTCTCGATGTGAAATATTTAATTTCATCGTTATTAAATATTACCAACATAATCTACGCGAAGAGTAGATGATCGTGGTATATTTGTTTTCTCAAATCCGAATTTCGGTGAGTGAGAAATGAGTCCACGAAGTAACACGGTTGGTGGGTTATTACACAAGTGAGATGTAATAAACGAAGTATCCCACAATGATGGATTAAATTAAATAATCTATATTTTGAGGTGTGTAAACACGTGTTGCAATTGAGTGTGGATAATTACCACATTTTGCACATGTCTATTACATTCAAAAGTTGTAACGTGTTGCAATTGAGTGTGGATAATTATCACATTTTGCACATGTCTATTACATTCAAAAGTTGTAACGGCTCCATTGATGGCGTCGGTTACCGTGTCTCATGCCTTGTAACGGTCCAACTTTGATGGCTGAGATAGGCTCCCCTTGGGTGGACATGTCTATAAATAGACATGCATTGTGTTGTCACCTGTCCCCGGTTCCCCAAACATCAGACAACTCACGTAGCCAGAGATACTGCAACATTTCTCTCATATTGCTGCACCTTTTTTGTTGTTCTTTTTCAACTCAGTTTCGCCTCTATTAAGTTCGCCGGAGCCTTTGCGATTTGCGGTGCTACCTCATAAAGGATGAAGCCGTTTTACCTTTGGGGACAAACCGCCGTTAGACGAGCACTACGTCGGCAAATTTGTCTTGCGGGAAGAGGGCTTCCTCGACTCGATTGTGCTATTGCACTTCTTTTTATTTGTTTAATATTGTTATTTCATTTTATTTAATTGTTCTCGTACTAGCAGTACCTGCAGATATAGTTGTAAAAACTTGTTGTACTAGACATAATTACTTGGAGTGTTTTCAGTTCTTCTTATTTGATTAAGTGCTCTTCTTTGTGGCATGTAAGATTGGAAAATCTTAATGCAATAAAAAGATTAGTAAATATGAATTTACTAAAAGTGGCTGAATTAAAACCAACTAAATGTGAAGTTTGTGTTGATGCAAAAATGACAAGAACGTCGTTTAATTCAGTCGAGAGGAGCACAAAACCTCTAGAGTTGATACACACGGATTTGTGTGATTTCAAAATGGTGAAAACTAGAGGTGGGAAAAAGTATTTTATTACTTTTATCGATGATTGCACCAGATATTGTTATCTCTACTTATTGAAAAGTAAAGATGAAGCAATTGATGCCATTAAAAATTATAAAGAAGAGGCTGAAAATCAATTCTGTACTCGGATCAAGATGATTCGAAGTGATAGAAGTGGAGAGTATGTTGCACCATTTGAAGAACTATGCACCGCGTCGGGCATTATTCATCAAACAACGGCACCTTACTCACCTCAGTCCAATGGTGTTGCCGAAAGAAAAAATCGGACACTAAAGGAAATGATGAATATCCTGTTAATAAGTTCGGGGTTACCCCAAAATATGTGGGGAGAGGCTGTCTTGACAGCTAACTATATCTTGAATAAGATACCTCTTAAAGGGAAAGATGAGACACCTTATGAGTTGTGGAAAGGTCGAAAACCTTCCTACAAGTATCTAAAGGTGTGGGGTTGTTTAGCAAAGGTCGAAGTACCTTTACCCAAACAAATTGCAATTGGACATAAAACAATCGATTCCATCTTTATAGGGTATGCTTTGAATACTGTTGCCTATCGATTTTTGGTGCACAAATTGGATAATCCGAATGTGTCCGAAGGCACCACTATAGAGTCAAGGAATGCTATATTCTTTGAGCACATCTATCCTTGTAAAGTCAAGGAAGATGTACCGACTATGTCTAGGAAAATGTCATATGAAGAGGCTACTAGTTCTACTCCTATAGAGGAAGAACTGAGACGTAGTCAGAGGGCTAGAGTGGCTAAAAGTTTTGGTCCGGACCTCATCACCTATATGTTAGAAAATGAGCCTCGAACCATTAAAAATGCCTTAGCTAGACCCAATGCCTCACTATGGCAAGAAGCCATTAATAGTGAGATTGAGTCGATTATGCAAAATTATATTTGGATTTTGGCCGATCTCCCAAAAGGTTGTAAACCCTTGGGATACAAGTGGATCCTTAAAAGAAAGTATAAAGCCGATGGTTCGGTTGATAAGTATAAAGCTCGCCTTGTGGCGAAAGACTTTAAACAAAGGGAGGGAGATGATTTCTTCGATACCTATTCACCTGTGACTAGGATCACGTCCATTAGGGTGCTTATAGCGATTGCTACTTTGCACAATCTCGAAATACACCAAATGGATGTGAAGACGGCCTTCTTAAATGGAGATCTAGAAGAAGAAATCTATATGGATCAACCCGAAGGATTTGTAGTACCCGAACATGAGAGGAAGGTATGCAAATTGGTTAGATCCTTATACGGTCTTAAACAAGCGCCCAAGCAGTGGCATGTTCGGTTTGACAATGCGATGTTGTCAAATGGGTTCAAGTATAATGAATGTGACAAATGTGTGTACTACAAAGGCACGTTTGACAATTTTGTGATTGTCTGCCTTTATGTAGACGACATGTTGATCATGGGTAGGAATCAACAAGTGATTGTTGATACCAAACGAATGTTGGAGAAGAACTTCGACATGAAAGATATGGGTGTGGCTGATGTGATTATTGGAATCAAAATCATAAGGCAACCTAATGGAATTGTCATTATGTTGAGAAAGTGCTAAGGAAGTTCAATGCCTATGATAGTTCACCAGCCAAAACTCCGTTAGAGCTCAATGTTCACTTTGTTAAAAACAAAGGTGGTCCTGTTGGTCAAGAGGAATATGCAAGGGTCATTGGTAGTCTAATGTATTTGACTAACTGTACTAGACTGGATCTTGCATATGCGTTGAACAAATTGAGTCGATACACGAGCAGTCCCAGTAGTGATCACTGGAAGGCTCTTGTGAGAGTTTTGAGATACTTAAAGTATACTCTTAACTTGGGTTTGCATTATACAAGTTTTCCACCTGTACTTGAAGGGTACAGTGATGCAAATTGGATCTCTGATTCAAATGACTCCCACTCCACAAGTGGATACGTGTTTACAATCGGTGGGGGGCAGTGTCGTGGAAATCCACGAAACAAACTTATATAGCTCATTCCACGATGGAATCGGAGTTTATCGATCTAGATAAAGCAGGTGAAGAAGCGGAGTGACTTCGACACTTTCTAGAGGATGTTTCTTGTTGGAACAAGCATGTGCCATCAGTGATGATTCACTGTGATAGCCAAGCGGCTATCGGTCGTGCACAGAATAATATGTACAACGGTAAATCGAGACATATACGTCGTCGACATAATACCGTTAGACAATTGATCTCAAATAGTGTGATATCCATTGATTATGTGAAATCAATTGATAACCTTGCGGATCCGCTAACCAAAGGGTTAAACCGAGATCAAATGTGTAAATTGCTTGAGGGAATGAGATTGAAATCCACATTATGAATAAGTGTAGTGGATACCCAACCTAGATGATTGGAGATCCCAAGAACTAGGTTCAATGGGACAACTAAGCTACACAAGTTCGAGTGATAACACCGACAAGATATTGTCTTTTCTAGTGGCGTTGCCTTGGAAAATGACTTATCTACCCTTCCCTAAAGATAGCAAGTGAGGTGTTATGAGCCTGCATGTGGTATATGTTCAGTCCTAAGTGACTTTTAATGACTCCTGAAAACCTCGTGATGGTTGAGCTAGGCAGGAATGCTCGGAATAGGAGGTCACCTATATAAGTGGAAGTGGGGGCCGCTTCAAATGAACACTTATGAATCCAAAGGGGGTGTCCATGGCCTATAATGGAACCAAACGTGAGAACGAATAGAGGTTGAAATGTTAATGTTTCAATGTTGTTGTCTCGGTACACACGATGGAGGATTAGTTCAAGGTATTCTTACCACTAAGCCGCCAGTGTACCCGACGACATTGAAGATGAACGGTTCAAAGTTATAAGCTACCTGTTCAGGTGCATTTAAAGTTATCAAAACTAAGTTGGCTATGCATCATGCATTTGGGCATTTCCACTCAGGGGGGGGGATTGTTGGTAATTCGGGTACTTTGTGGTAAATTTCCGATGTGATATATTTAATTTCGTCGTTATTAAATATTGACAACATAATCTACGCGAAGAGTAGATGATCGTGGTATATTTGTTTTCTCAAATCCGAATTCCGGTGAGTGAGAAATGAGTCCACAAAGTAACACGGTTGGTGGGTTATTACACAAGTGAGATGTAATAAACGAAGTATCCCACAATGATAGATTAAATTAATTAATTTATATTTTGAGGTGTGTAAACACGTGTTGCAATTGAGTGTGGATAATTACCACATTTTGCACATGTCTATTACATTCAAAAGTTGTAACGTAACGGCTCCATTGATGGCATCGGTTACCGTGTCTCATGCCTTGTAATGGTCCAGCTTTGATGGCTGAGATAGGCTCCCCTTGGGTGGACATGTCTATAAATAGACATGCATTGTGTTGTCTCCTGTCCCCGGTTCCCCAAACATCAGACAACTCACGTAGCCAGAGATACTGCAACATTTCTCTCCTATTGCTGCATCTTTTTTGTTGTTCTTCTGCAACTCAGTTTCGCCTCTATTCAGTTCGCTGGAGCCTTTGCGATTTGCGGTGCTGCCTTGTAAAGGATAAAGCCGTTTTACCTTTGGGGACAAACCGCCGTTAGACAAGCACTACGTCGGCGAATTTGTCTTGCGGGAAGAGGGCTTCCTCGACTCGGTTGTGCTGTTGCACTTCTTTTTATTTGTTTAATACTGTTAGTTTATTTTATTTAATTATTCTCGTACTAGCAGTACCTGCTAGGGATGTCAAACGGGCCAACCCGTCGGGTTCCGGGCCAGCCCTATCGGGTTGCGGGTTAATCGGTCCGGGTTAAATGGGCCGTAACTTTTGTCGGGTTGGAAATTCTCAACCATAACCCTAACCCGTCGATTTTCGGGCTGGCTCGTCGGGCCGACAAAATTACGATTTTTTTATTAAGCTTAAATATTTATTATTTTATTAATATAATTAATTATTTTTATGATTGAATACTAGCATAAAATATTGTTTATTAAGACATTAGATAAATTAAATAATCATATTATTTAATTGTACAACTCCAATAATATTATATTAAATAAATAAATTAAATATATTAATTACAAAAGAATATAATAATATATAATAATAATAATAATAATAATAATAATTTATTTATATCAAAAAAATTTGATGAGGTCTCACAATTATTTTAAATAATTTGTTCTGACACAAAGTAAACTATAATAAGTATTTATTTAACATGATAGATGTTTACTAAATAATTTTATAAGTTTATGAATCTAAACATTTCTAAGAATTTAATTTATTTAAGATAATAATTAATATTTTAGAAATCAATTGTTTCTTAAATATTCTTTTAAATTATTTATTTAAAATAATATTTCTTAGTAGTAAAAATATAGGTATATCATTTGTGTAACATAAAATTTATTTAAATACTTCTATCTAAATATAAAACAAGTATAGTATAAAATAGTTGATATTTATTTTTCCTAGATTTAATAATTTAATTATATTAAAATATTTTAATATTTTTTTAAAAAATGGAGTGGCCGGTCGGGCCAACCCGTAGCCCGGCGGGTCCAGCCCGTTTAACCCACAACCCATTTAGCCCGGACCATTTAGCCCGATTTCTTATCGGTTAAGAAATTTTTAACCCTAACCCGGTGTTTAGCGCGGGTTATTCGGGTCAACCCGTCGGTCCCGGGCTAAATTGACATCCCTAGTACCTGCAGATATAGTTGTAAAAACTTGTTGTACTAGACATAATTACTTGTAGTGTTTTCAGTTCTTCTTCACAGATCTTGTAACGAACAAATCAGTGGTCAAGTAGTTGCAGAGCAATGTACGGAACTTGTCACCGTCTCCATCGTTGTGTGTTAATGATAAGACGAGTTTGATGAACCAGAGGGGGATCTGATTCTCCAGCACGAAGACATGCGGTAGACGAATAGAGTTGCAGACATTCCCATCCCACCAATTTTGATGCTGTCGAAGTCATCGGGACTCTTCTCCGTCTCGATATAGCATAAGATGAAGTAGGCGTCGCGAAGCATTAGTTGAGCCAGTTCCACGTCGCTGTAGCTGCTGCACTCTTCTGCACCGGAATAATGCCTTATTTAATCCGCCCGCTCCAGGATCTTGCTGAGCAGGAAGCCTTTGTCGGTGGCGCCGCAAACAATATCAAGTGCCTCGTCCTTGACTTTCTCCGCCAGATGAAACTGGTGCGTCCGGCCGTGGTGATAGGGCCCCAGGGAAAGCACCACCGGACCATATGTATGCTTCTTGTTTTCTCGCATATACTCAGGCACTCTTTCATCCATGGAAACTACGGCTTCGTCTTTTTGCTACTGTTGTGATCTGCCATTCTCTAAATATCTTTATTTCTCTTTTAAGGATAATTGTTTCCTCGTATGGCATTCTTTACGTCCACAATTTTTTTTATTTTTTTTTAGAATCATTGATTAAGATTCAAAAAATAATTTAATTATCAATTGATAATTCAAAATATTTGAATACTAGGCCTATAATGCTCAGTCCACATCCTAATTTCAACCTCCGTCCTGCCTCATTAGTCTCATTTGTCATTTTTGTCTGTCCCGCAGAATTAGTCTCATTTCTTAAAAAAGAAAAAAAAATTCTCACATTAATAAAATATTAATTTCACACTCACAAATGTTGTTATGCAAAAAGCAAATGAGACTAATGACCCAGAACGAAGAGATTATTTATTTACAGCTCATCTACCCTTTTTCCCCCTAATTACCTTATACTCCTATTTCCTTATTTTGTTTCTCAAAATTGTGAATAAATTAGCCTCCCACAAGAACCGTTAGTTGAGCGAGAAAGAAAAATTGTGTGGAAACCAGTCTTCCCACCCTCCAACTTCGCCTTCTTTCCTTGTGTGGTTCCGTTCTTCGTGTCTTTGTATAGTGGATTGGGCGTGGGCTTAGTGTAGGTGTTTCGTATTTCTCGCTCCTGGTGGTTGCAGGTAAGTTGTTTATTTAATTTTCAGATTTCTAACATATTTTTCTTTCTTTGTCATAGGTGTGATGTTGCTGCTCTTACCTTGGGGAAGGAAAGAAGGAGAAAATACCCTGCTACGTGCATACCGGATGAACCACGACGAGAGCGATGATGAACGTCGATAATCTCCCCCGTTGATACCCAACAGTGATATCAGAGCCACGATTGGAGGAAGGTTCGTCGGGCATCCCCGTTGTGATTGCAGCTCCTCGTCGTTTGCGCTCCAGAGCGCGTAGGTAACTCGGGTTATCCTCTCCTAGGGCCCTGCTCAGGTAAAAAAGCTTGATCCCCTGTACTTTTAATTCTTAGATCGGCCAACTGGCATCGTAGGTGCATTTCAATTTCTAGACCGTTCTGTGTGTCGTAGACTTGAGATCTTTGCTGTTGTTAGTTGATTTTATGGGTATTTGTGATTCTGGTATTTTTGCTGTGAGTTTTATTTGTAATGTCGCGATTTAATTGCTTAGTATTTTCTGTATGTTAAGCATGTCGCCTACGAATTCCTTTAGCATGATTCCTTTTGATGGTACTACAGATTTTAATATTTGGAAATAGAAAATGAAATGCATTCTTATCCAACAACATGTCTATAAAGATGTTGACTTGTCTTATTCTGCTAGTGAATCTGAAGAAAAGAAAATTGACATGAATGAACTTGCTTGTTCTACCATAATTTTGAATTTGTCTGATATTGTGTTGAGGAAAGTTGGGGTTTTAGAGTCTGCTAAGGAGTTGTGAGATAAGCTTAATGAGTTGTATACTGATAAGTCCCTGCCCAATAAGTTATTCCTCCTAGAGAAGTTCTTCACTTTTAAGTTAGACATGGACAATAACATTAATTAGAATCTTGATGAATTTACTAAGTTGATTTAGGATATTAAGCCAACTGGAGATAAGAATATTGATGACTATAGTGTTGTAGCTTTGTTTAAAGCTATTCCTCACAATTATAGTGAGGTTAAGTCTGCTATTAAGTACGGTAGAGACACTGTGACCTTAGAGATTGTAGTCAGTGGCTTAAGAGCAAAGAACTAGACCTTAAGCGTGCTTTGGGTAGAGTTGACAATTCTGGAGAGAAAGAGTTTCACGTTAAGGATAGGAATTTTCGTAAGCATCGTACTTCTAGATCTTGTAATGACAGGAACAATAGAGGTGTGAAATGGACTAAAGAGTCTAGGAAGTGCTACATCTGTGGTGAGTTAGGTCACTACGTGAAAGATTGTCCTGAACCTCATAAGCAAAACAAGGGTAAACAAGCTAATGTGGTGGTACATGAGGAGACTATTGGAGATGTCTACTATGTGCCTTAGTGTCTCTAGTTTGGGGTGGAGCTTTGTGTTGTTTCTTTGTGCCTTTGTGTTTTGTGTTTGTGTGTTTTGGGTCTTCTTGCTTTGTAAGTTTGTATGTACTTCGTGACTTTGTGTTATTTGTTCTTTTGTTATGTTTGCTAGCTTTCCTGTGTGCTTCGTGCGTCTATGTGTTGTTGTGTTCTAGGTGGAGCTTTTTTGCTTGCTTTGTGATTGGTTATTTTACGCTTTCTAACCATGTCTGCTTAATGTTGTCTGCTTCGTGTTTCTTGTCTCTTTTGAATGTGCAGGTATCGGTACCACGGGGTACCAGAATCGACGATGATGATTTAAGTCTCAGCCAACCCATCTGAAATCGTAGTGTGCCATCAATTGGCCTAAGGTGGAGATTGTTGGAATATTAGGCCCATAATGCCCAACCCACATCCTAATTTTTTAAAACCAGGCCATCTACCATTTTGCCCTACTTACCTTATACTCATATTTCTTTATTTTGTTTCACAAAATTGTGAATAATTTAGCCTCCCTGAAGAGTCGTGAGTTGAGCGAGAAAGAAAAACTGTGTGAAAACCATTCTTCCCACCCTCCGACTGCACCTTTTTTCCTTGTGTGGTTCCTTTTTTACGTCTTTGTGTAGTGGATTGGGTGTGGACTTAGTGTGGGAGCTTCGTGTTACTCGCTCCTGGTGGTACCTTGTTGTATCTGCCGACGAGTACATCTCTTCTCCACCCATGGTCTCGATAGGCGTGCTTCGATGATATTGTACGGGTTGTTGGCGTGGGCTACCTGAGCCGAACGGTGACACCATCGTCGCCTTGCACCTTCGCTGCTGCTGCAGCTGAGCCTCGCTGTCCCTGCGTGAACTTTCGTGCAATTCTTCTCGTCGCTGCAAATCAGCCCTTGGTGCAAGTAATTCGTTTATTTAATTTTCAGATTTCTAACATATTTTTCTTTCTGTCACAGGTGTGTTGTTGCTGCTCTTACCTTGGGGAAGGAAACAAGGAGAAAAGACCCTGCTTCGTGGTCGTGCATATCGAACTGAATCACGGTGAGAGCGAGGATGAACCCTGGCAACCTCTCCTGTTGATACCCAACAGAAAAGATCAAATAATTTTTAATCTTGTATTTAAATTTTTTTTTATCTTTCAGGTCCTGAATTAATCTTTTGATTCCTAAATCAATAGTTAAATTATTTTTTGGATCCTAAATTATAAAACTTCAATTTTAAAAATGAAATTTGAGCCTACCATTTCGCTAATAATATATAGTATAAATAAGTAATTTTTACGGATAAAGAGTATAATAATGTATGGTATGACATAGTGAGACTTGAGTCATTTAAAAAACTATATTTTATTTAATTATTTACCAACACATTTCTTAGAATAATATGTTCTCAGTTTCACAATTAGGTAAGCGAATGAAGAATTAAAAATGAAACAATAATAATAGTGCAACAGATATCGTTACCTATTGTTAATTATTATTGATAAATGCTCACTAACTTACTCTGAGCACACATTAATTAATGTGTTGATTAATGATATGATAACAAAATATTGGAATTAATAATAATTAATATTAACCTTACAATAATATTATATTATCAATATCAGTTGGTGTACACATTAACATTTACTTAGGATGGGTAGTTGAACATTTCTAATTATTATTAGCAGTTAAAAAACATTATTCATATATTTGATTTTGGCAACCGGATTCTGACTTTCAGCAACATACTATATTCAACTATGGATGTTGGTTAAGGTTAGATTCAAAGTTTTTATGTTTTTAAAGCTCATTTTCCTTTTTGTTTTGATTTAGCGAGAAGTTATTTAAATTTGAAATTGAAAATTTGATTTTTAGTTCACAAAGATCATATTTGTTTCAGTTGTGAATTTTTTTTGTTTGAATATCATATTTATTTTAGTTGTTTCACGTTTTGGATGATATTTGTTAATTATAGTTTCACGAAACTGCTTTTTTTGATATATTTATTTAGAGAATTTTTGCAAAAACTGTAATATCTAATTGCATGAGTGTGAAGTATCAGCGTTCATCTGTTATGTTGACTCGCGTATGTTGGAGCATGGTTATAATATGAACTCGCATCAAGCTAGCTGGGTTTTAGTTACATTTAAAGTTTGTTAGTGGCAGTTATTCTGTTATGCCTTATTGTTGATGTAGATAACATAAGTTTGGTAGAAAGGGGAGTGAGGGAAAAAAATCAGATAGAAAAATTGTGGAAAAATCAGAGACCTTTTCTGAGAGAGAAAGCATTGTACTTCACATCAACATATCAATAAACATCATCTTTCACTTTGCCGTGGACGTAGGATATTAAATCCGAACCACGTAAATCCTTGCGTTATATTTTTATGTGAATTGTTTGTGTGAATCCACGATTGTCACGGCTTGCTGCCCTCAAAGAATATGGCTTTATTATGAAGGTCTGGTTCTTTTAGTATCTCATTTTTCCTTCCTACAAAGTTGATGATCTTTATATATGACTTTCTCAAATCTTTTTCTTAAGATTATTGGTTTTTGGATTAGAATTGCGTGTTTAGGTTAAGCAATTGCAGTTTTTGAAACAATCCTTGGTCTTGTTGTTCGGCTGTGATTTCAATATAATGGCAAGCTATCAATCCAGCAAATGTTTCCCAGCTTGTTTTTACTTGCTAGAAGCTTATGCATGTGTTGTTATTAAAATATGTAGATTGACGATGATGAGAAGGTGACAATGATTGATTTTCCACAAATGGTAGAAATGCGCAGATGTATGTTTTACAGTCCATTTTAACAGCCTATTTATCTCCTCGGATTAAATTTTATCAGAAATATTAATTTCTCTGTTTGTAGGTATTTCGACCGTAAGTGCTAAGCTGTAAAAATGTGTATCATTATTCCAGTTTGATTAGCAATTGCTTATGAATGTAATGATAAGACTAAACAAAGCTTCTGTCTGCTAAAATTGCTTCTCTTTTGCTCACCTCTGGGAATAGATACAAGGACAAAGGTAATTCAAATATCCAAAAACAGTTGAATAACTTGTGACAATGGTTGCAACTCACTCCTGTTTTTCTGCTGTCTGTGTTATGGAATATTTCAAATAAAAAAATATAGCATGATTTGATGCTTGCTCTCTTTTTGGGTTAATGAACAATGAAAAGGCCATAATATTTGACCTAACATTTCTTGGACTGCAACTTTTTGGGTAGGATATGGAATTTGGATAGTGAGAATATTTAGAAATCTATAGATGACAGAGAATTTATATAAGCTTACATCATAAGTTGGGAATGCCGAAATCCCGCTTAAGAAACATGGTACATGACAGTGAATGAAAATAGGCTCAAAAGGGCCAAGAATGATAGAATTGTTGCCTTTAATACAAGGGAACATGATGATAATATTCGAAATCATTTCAAATATTCTTAAAAACAGCAAACAGATCGCCATTGATGTAATCATTATCAACCAAACTCACCAAGTAATACTTGCTCTGCACCTGCACCCACCCACACAGTAAAACACATTCAACACTTTATTTTATTTTTTACGAAAAAAAAAAATTTGAAACATCGAGAAATATGTAAATTCTGACCTCCTCGATTAGTTTTCTGGACGGGTCTTCTGCTTCAGAGTAAAGATTTCCCCATCCCCTCGACCAGATTTCAAATGCTTCGTCCTTCCACACAGCAAAGCTTGCAGGATCGACAACAGTGGGTTGAATTATCTCCTTTGCTGGGAAGACTCCCCATGTGACCGCATTGACGTCAGAGTTATTGACATTAGATATCCAGCTTCCTTCTTTATTCACAGCCAAGTAGGTAAGATGCGGGAAGAGTTTGCATTGATCAACAAGAGCATTCAGCCTCTCTGGAGAACAGAAAAACTCGAGGTATGCCTTCTGGTAAACGTACCCACCTGGTCCTCCCCATCCTGCAATACCAGATTCAAATGCAAATAAATAAAGAGCTGCTTCTCAACAGAAATTCATTCCACAAACATCTTATTAACCCGTAGCTCATTTTGATGAAAAGGAAAATGCTCCGTTCTCCTTATTTGAGCTAAATAGGACTATGAATGACATCCCTTGTGTTTGTGTTTAAGCAGGAAGTTCAGGTAGAAAATGAAAGAACATAAAAAAATGGATACAAAATGTATTTATAAATACTAAGCTGACCAGATACTATCTACATGAAACAGGACATATATCACAGTCAACCAGAACAGCCATGTTCTACTTAGTAAAAGATTATTTGAAGATATCCTCTCCTGCAAAAGTTGCAAATAAGCAATACACCACTGCCTTAATAACTGTGTTTTTATTAGTTAAAGTGCACGATCACCCACTAGGATCCACAACCAAAGCATATATTGCATGTAAGGTACATAATCTTAAAGAAAATACTTTCTCACCAACAGTTGGAGAGTCGGACTTAGCTCCATTAACAGCGGGTTGGCTGTTGATAGTGAGAAAGCCTTTCAAGTTAATATTACCAAGCTGTTCGTTGATGATTTTAGTCTCTGGCTGAAGCCCATCTAGTTCAGACCATGGACTGCTTCTAAGTTTCCCAAGGCAGAACGACATAAATTTCTGAAATATTAAAGCCACGTTAGGAAATAGTATGTGATATTCAGAACATTCCAGTTATTAAAATCTGTACGGATCATACCTCATTAATATCCTTAACACTCTTCAAAGGAACAGCCCATTCTTCTTGAAGCTTCTTGTCACGGGCACGTGGTCGCATGAACTGCAAGAAAGATGCAAGATTCAAAAATGACATTTTCCTTTTTCAGGAAAAAAAATAGTTCTAAAAGTTATATGATACATAGGAACTAGGATAGTAGAAGCTACACGAATGATGTGGTTTATCCTAGAAAAAACTCAATGAATCAACATCCCCTAATTTTGAGAGAAAACGAGATAGTGCAATACATAATGTGGTTTATCCTTGAAATCGCAGATCATGCATGCAGAACATGTCAAATGACAAGTTTAAGAAAACATTTGAATATATATAACATCAACATGTCAACTAAAAATTTTCTTCAACTTGAATAAAGATGAATACCTGATAATCCGTGAGTGCTCCATATGATGCATTTCGAGAATCTCCCCAACGACCATGTGGATATTGGTCCCAACCAATAGTTCGGAATATATAACTTTTAGGACGATTAGCCCTAACATAATTCATCAAATAATAAAGGTAAATATTAACCAAGATTTATGTAAGAAGATGCAAGCCTACGAACCCGAAAGAAACTTAGATTACCAGAATATTGGGCGAACATCCTCCTTAACTCGGAGAACATTTGTTGGACGCCTCCATGGTAAGGACCTCGAGATTTTGGACTCATCAATTAGTCCAAGATTCTGCACAGGAAGTTCAGATTAGCTGCATGTTTTCATTTCACCTGGTCGCATAGATATAAGGGTTGCCTAAGCTACAAAACTTAGTAGATCATGAATACCAACCGCCAGTATTGCCAAAGCAGATTTTTCCATGTTTAACGTATAGAGATGTAAAGTTCTGATCCCACTAGCCAGAATCTTCTTGCACATTTCTGTTCCTAGGTGAATTCCATAGGCCTTAACAGCCTCTTCATTATCCTTGATAGGTTCCAAGGCCTCCATAATCTCAGCTGGGATCTAAAGTAGAACATTATATAATATATGAAAAATTAATTGAATTGATCATTGAATGCCAAAGGCAGAAGCAAAAACTCCAAGACATTAAGTGAACGAATGTAGCCTGCACAAAAGAGGTCTTACATAAAAAGGCAGTTCAAGTCATACCTTAGTTTTGCAGAAACCAGTCATGCGAAGGAAGCCCTTGTAATTGTTAATGGGCATAATTCCAGGTACAATCGGACAAGTTATCCCAATTTGACGACAATCATTAACAAATTTAAGAAAGATGTCGGTGTCGTAGAAGAGTTGAGTTACAATGAGATCAGCTCCAGCATCAACCTGAAAAAAGAACAGCACTAGGTAACTCCAGGGAACTCCTAAATATTGAGTTCAATTAAGCATATTAAGGCACAGTACTGCACAACATAAATAAATCCCAAGGAAGCAGTAACCTTTCTCTTGAGATAAGCAAGATCACTCTGATATGCCTCTTCTGATGCCACTCCATTCTCAATAACATCAGGATGCCCCTCTGAACAATTAAGGAAAATCATAAATAAGCACGAACGCTACAGTGATGGTCGACAATTCGAGCACATTAGCAGCACAGTAATTGCAAGAACAGTATCTAGTAAACTCGAACATGCTAAAAGCATCATAAGCATGGATAATGTATAGAACTAACTTAAACAATGGATTCGAACCTGGATAGCCAGCAACAGTAATCCCAAAGTAATCCCCATACTGGGAGCGGATATGCTTGACCTGCAAACAAGCCAGCAAACACATTATGTCAGCAATTCGCAGCAGCGGCACGTGCATTTCACAAAAACCACTCAAATGCGACACACACTCAATCATTCACCCATCGATTGAATCAGACTTACGAGATCAAGAGCGCACGCAAAACCTCCCTCGACCTGAACGAACTTGTCCTGACCGTGAGGGGGGTCGCCGCGGAGAGCAAGCACATTCTGGATCCCATTGGACTTGATAGTCGTGAGAGCGTGGTCGATCTTCTCTACAGGCATGTTGGTGCAGGTGAGGTGCATCATCGTCTCGACGCACACCATGTTCTGCATCCGCTTGGCTATCTCCAGCGTCAGATCCGCCGTAGACCCGCCGGCACCCCAAGTGATGTCGCAGAATGTGGGGCTGTGCACCACCATCCTCTCCATTCTGTCAAACAGGTTTTCAACACCGTCATCCGTCTTCGGCGGAAAGAACTCGAACGAGAACACCACCCGATTGTCGTTCGCCGACGTCGCTTCATGGATCTTCTCTATCACCTTCATCTTAATTCCTAGCAGAAATTAAGCTACCAAAACTGAAATTAACCCAAACAATGCGAGAATTGGATCAGATCAAATGTGAGCTCCAGACAGCTCAATAGATTCTCCAAAAAAGGCGAGAATTGGATCAGATCCAAGCAATGCGAGAAATCTTGATCTCAGTCGATAGCTTTTATGGGGAGCGAGAGGAGAGGCGAAGTGGGAGGGTGAAGTAGGTAAGATTGAGATTGGTACTTGGTACGGGGCAAATCCGTCAATGTAATGACTGGGTTCACCAATTGGATTGAACCACCGCAGAAACTCAACAACTACTTTAACTGAAATGACGGATATAGCCTCACTCTTTTGAAATTTGCCCGTTCAATGTCGTTTCATTTTATATGGATTTCGCCCAATCTTGTAGGGTTGGTGAGAGTGCAGTTTAACTTTTCGCTGCCTGCCCAGATCCAAGCTCTAATTATTTTAATTTAACCCCATGAAATGATCATCATCGATTAATATATTCATATAGTAGAATTTGGTATCGAAGATTATTTATAATAAAAATTTATAGTTATAAAATTAATAGTTAATAATTTTATAATTTTAAATTGAAGTACATGGAGTTTGCAGCATTTTAATAAAGTATTCTGTAGTGGTGAAATCTACTGATGAATTAAAGGAGAAAACCTCTTCATTAACAATTTTATCACTTTTCAGACGAGTAAGAATTTTAATTTTATTTTTTTACTAAATAATTATATTATAATCAATAATAACATTTTCAAAAAAATATTTTGGATCACTTATTTAAAATATTAGGTCTTTACCAATTATTATTATTATTATTATTATTATTATTATTATTATTATTATTATTATTATTATTATTATTTTGCAGTACCAATTATTTTCAAAATAACATAAGTATAATTTCTTTAAAAGACTAATTTTGTAAATCTAACCACTATTTTTCTAAGTTTGTCCTGTTTTCGTGTATTTTGTATTTAGTTTACTGTAAAATATAATTACAAATATATATAATTTCATTAATTAGATCTTAATATCCCAAATTAACAATCACATGTCTAATTCCCATAAACGATCATAGTGGACTAGTTGAATAACAAAATAAAACGGGAAGTTGGATTTTGTCGGCTGGGGGTGACGTGGCTATATACTCGACCACTGGCGCAAAGAATGGTGTGAAATAAGAAAGGCCATCTCAGTCATCTAAACGATTTAAGCAGATTTTATCCATTAATCCAAGCTCAAACTCATATAATATATCTTAATTGGGATTAATAAAGTCTAGTTGAGATGAGTCAACCCATTTGGGTAGTATAAAATCCGCCTAAACCGTTTAGGTCTGTCTAACGCAAATTTTTGCCTAAATACTCCCTCTGTCCGGATGAATTGTGTACTTTGTTTTTGACACAATAATTAATATGAATAGAAATTAAAAGAAATTAATATTTTATTAGTGAATATTTATTAACTTTTCATTCTAGGTAAGTAAATAATTAAATGAACGAACAAAAAAAAAAATAGACAATTAAAATGGGACAAATGAAGTATTTTGATTATAAAAACCTTTTATGGATATATTGGCTATATCAAATCCAACTATCTCATATTGGAAAGTTAAAGAAATAATTTTTTATATATAAGAGTTTACATAATTTTGATTAATATAAAGCCTTTTTGTAATACTCAAGAATAAAATTGTAAGAATTTGATCATCATTATCTAAGTTAAATTGAATTGCGCATCTCAACCAATTCATAATTCTCACAGGCTCAAAAGGGTTATTTAATGGATTAAATATTATAGGGACATTTTTTTGAATAAATTGGTTAACAAAGATCTTGTGCACATCGTGCAGTCTCGAAAAAGAAACAATGCAATTCCTAGAAAATACATACATGCAAAACTCACATCAAACGAATATCAACCTCAAATCCTCACTTAGGGTGCATATTTTTGTTTTTCCATCGTAAACATCAAGTCCAAATTCAATTCATCATGAACGTAAGTGCAAGTTATATAATCAAAATCTTCATGTGATATTCTACATTCGTTGACTACTTCAATCACAATCACAGTTGACTCAAACTATCTAATGACCAATCATCAAGCGCATATCGCATTCAAAATGAGACAATTTTCAAAATTCAGCTAAAAAAGGTTTGGAAATTTTAAAACATTACCTAGGCATAAATCTATATTATAATGCAGAAAATTAAATACTGAAAGCATAAATAAATAAAAGGGAGAAAATTTTCAATTTCTTGTCCACATTCGCCCAAACTTATTTCACTAAAAGAGTGAAAAAAGTTCGAGAATCCGACAAATATTTGAAACACTTACCTCGTAATCTTGTCTAGGTCAACCTCAAACGTTATTTTTTTATCCAGCTCTTTATACTTGTGTCAATCGCCGCTAAGGTTAGCATTTTTGGATTTCGACCGAAACAGAAAACAAAAATGGTAAATTCAAAGCGGACAATATTATACTAATGTCGAAATTAACGGTCTCAATAGAATCGTACAATTTAGACAATAGATTTTATCTTAATATTTGAAAATGCCCATTTTTATCAAACATGTAATGAAAATGCCCACTTTTATAAACATGTTCAAGAAATGCCCAAAAGTACACTTCCTGACACATTTTTTTGTTTAACAATTAAATCTAGACAATTATTTGTTAAATGATGTTGATATTATTACTTAAGAGGAATACTTAAGTACTCCCTTCGTCCCGCTACAATTGTCGCTTTTCATTTTATTGATTTTTTCAATTTAAATAAATAAATAATGTTGATTAATTTTATATGTTGACTTTTTCAACAGCTCAACTCAATTATTGTTGTTGCAATGAATAAAATTTTGATTAGATGAGTGAATAGAAATAAGTCGTACATTGAGACGCACACACATGCATGTCAACTTATTAATTTATTGTAAAAAAAGTGGAAAGAAACGACCTATTTTGTACTGCACTGATCAATTTCATCAATTATTTTTAGTAGACTTTGAATTCATTCATTGAATCATATACGTAACGTTACTGTATATATATTTCAATTCATTTGCAAACTTGCATTCACCACAAACTTACAAAAATTTCTCTCATCTTTTTCTCACTCGATCTCTCTCTCTCTCTCTCTTGTCCACATCCCCCCAAACTTATTTCGAACTCATAGAGTAAGAAAAAGTTTGAAGACAAGAAGAAGAACAGTACCTGACTGTCGATCTCAGACATCGACTTTTTATCCACCGGAGGCTGCAGAACGCGAAAGACAGAATTTGGTGGCTGCTGGCACTCTGTGTCGATCGAAAGGGGCTCTGTCGATCGACCCAAGGTTGGCTCGAAGTGCTCTGTCGATTCGCCTCTGTGTCGATCGACACCCTGTGTGTCGATCGAAACAGAGCTCCGAAATTTTGTTTTTTTTCAAAATAAACATCAAAACCAAAATAAAGTAAAGGCAGAAAAGTGAAAACAAACAATTACGAAAACTAAGAACGAAAATTAAAAGGAATTGAAATAAAAACAAATAACAGTTGGGTTACCTCCCAACAAGTGCTTTAGTTAACGTCGCAGCTCGACGATACCTGTGAAGCTCATCAAGGAGGTTGGAATACATACTGCAACAACCGCAACAATTGAATATTCGGGGGTGCACAGTAGGCAGTCTTGAAATCAAGAGAGCATGAATCAGGAGGCTTTAGTTTGATCCTTTTTTCAGTGGCCTCCATATCCTTCAGAAATTTCCTCGGGTCTTCTCCTTCTTTCTTAGCTTGATTGAACTCTTCTTTGTGCACTGGAGTGACCACATCAATTGACTCAGATGGCTCAGCTTCAACCTGTTCTTCTTTGTCCTCAACCTCTTTCTCTTCAATGTCCTCCTTGACTATGTTTGTTTCTATGTTTGGCTTTGCTCTGGACAGGATGGCATCAATGATCGACCTATTAGCCTTTACAACCTCGATTCTCTCATTTATCCATACCGATGATGGGTAAAATCTGGACAAGACTTCGTCAATGATCGACTTCGTGGGCTGAGCTGGATTTACCTATTCATTAGCAACTTGCAGTGCTGCTTGTCTCTCTTGAATTTCCCTTAATTCCTTCCTTAGTAGATATGCTTCAATAACCAATGCTAATTGCTCTTCTTGAGTCAGATACGCGTCGGTCACAATCTCCTCCACATTGCTCCACATGCATCTGAAAGAAAAACAAAAGGAAGGGAATCAGTCTCTGTGTCGACCGATAGGGTGACTGTCGATCGACACGAATGTTGCCTCTGTGTCGATCGATAGAAGCTCTGTTGATTGAAACAGAAGCGAAAATCTCACACACACGCACGCGAACAGAGAAAAAAAACTCAATCCAGAAAATATCAAAATAATCCAATAACAAGACAAAATCTGACTATCCCCGACAACGGCGCCAATTTGATAAAGCTGTAGAATACAGCAGCAAATAATTTATAATAACCCGAAGGCTAGTCGAACCCACAGGGATAGTGCAACGAAATCATCTCATGTACTGGCATAGTTTATCTATTCGCTGTTTGAGAAAATCCAAATTTGAATAGGGTTTTTGTTTTCAAAACAAAAAAAAATAACTTGGGAATAAAACTCAATAATAAAAAGCACAGATTCTAGGGAAATCAATCAATCCAATCCAACATGCATAAACAATCAATCCTAACCCAAAATACTTTTTAAGGTGGAAAATCTGTTAAATTGGAATTAATTCCTTTGTTGGGCAATTAAAACCTAGATTACTAGAAAGTGAATTTCACCTTTCAGTCTCAAGAACACAAACTAGTCAATCCCAATAAAGATACAGATTTGAAAACCCTACAACTAATTCTTCCTTTTGAGACAGAAAACAGTTGTATCAAAATTCTATTTTCCTATTATTAATTATCTCCTCTCGGTCTCAAATTAATAACTATAAACCTAATCCAATTTTCATCTCTCGATCCTTCAATTGAAAATAGATTTTAAAATCAAAACCATAGAATTTGAACCAATTAATTAGGGTTTAGATTTAATTGAATTAACACATGCTAAAGAGGATGGAGAAACCCTAGAACCTGTTAAGGGTTCTAGCCTAACATAATTGAAATAAACATTGCAATAAATATAAATAAGCTTACTTGAATCATTAAAGAAATGGGAACCTTGAATGTCTTGAAAAACTCCAAAGCTCAATTATTCTAAGTGTAATAAGGCATAAAAGAAGTACAAAAAACCAGTCTAATTTTCGTGCCTAAGAGTTCATATTTATAGAGGGAGGAAAAGACCTAATTTGAGTATTGGGAAAATATAGCAAAAACTGCCAAAATAGGCCAAAAATAGCCTTTTCGGACCTCCGTGTCGATCGACAGGCAGGCTGTCGATCGACACAACCATCCAGTCGAAATTCGGGCTGAATTTTGTGACGATCCCGCAATTTTGACCTCTGTTTCGATCGACAGAGAGGATTTCGATCGACAGGAATGCATCTGTCTGCGCAGTCTCACGGTTTTGGCCAGAACTTTTGCTCCCAAACTCCGATTGATCCGATTCCAGTTGCGTTGGAAAGCTAATTCAAAGATCTTTCCATACATGTGCTCCATTAGCTCAGATTTCATCTGTGGAAGAAGTCATGACTGTTCCTTTGAACATCATCTGCTTTCGATACGGATTTCCAATGAATTTGGCCTAAAACCTGCAAAAATCACCCATCAAAGTTATAACACCCTCCAAAATAGACTCATGCACAGAAATAAGTAAAAACATAACATAAAGCACTTGAAACAATGGAGAAAAATATAGATAAGTGAGTATAAATATGTGTTTATCAACGACCGAGGCACCTATTTTGAGAGATGTGGCAGCCATACTTCATCGGGAATTGAGTTTTGGTGTTGTGTTCTAGAAGAAAGACGATTTGCTAATTGTTGTTGGTCTATGACATATGGAGCACCGACAAGAGTTTAAGTGAGAAGTTCGATTGCACCCGTGTCAATTACTTTTGCAAATGAAACGAGAACTGCACATTTCATATACGAGAGAGGTGTAGGGATGGTTGCTTGATTGTCCGCCACGTTCAACCAAATTACAATTGTATGTTCAATCTTGCGGGCATTGGATCCAGAAACATCCGTTTAAAAGTGTTGGCAGCATATTTTGCCAGAAGAATGCGTCGCAAGGGGCAAATCATCAAACCTAAAGCAATTATGGCAATACTTCAACGATCCTTCAATATTCTAGCGAGTTATGGTGTTGCATTGCGATCTAGAAATACATCCATTTCTCTGATGAATGGCAGTATATCGGATTCCTTTAAGGTCTTGCCTCGATATCTTGAGGTGATTCGGGAGTACAATCATAGCTATTGGTGTTGGGCCAATTGAGAACGACAAGACTTGAGCCTGGTTTCTCTCTCGATTGAGGATGTGTTTTGCAGCCAACGATCAACTGTTGATCGTTTCAGATCAGCACTTTAGCATCGGAAATGCAGTCAACATAATATATCCGGGTACAACACACGAAATTTGTTTTTATCGGCTCCAGAATAAATTGACAACTTATGGTAAGACCATTGTGAAACGTACCATCGTGTTGCTTATTCTTATCGCTTGTCGACCTACAAGCATGCCATAGATCATATTCGACAATCAAAACCTGTTGTACACTAGAAACTCATTTCACTGTACACCCCCTCTTTATGTAATTAGAACAAAGTATCTTTAACCCAAACAACTTTTTTTAAAGAAAAATCGGGATTGTGGCACAAATAATCTTTTACTAAGTCTTCAAGCGATGGGTATTTTATCTATTGTAGCTTTGTCAACTTTGTTGATGGGTGAAAAATATTAAATAAAAGGAAGAAGGAAAACCATAGAAGAACATCGTGTATGCTTTATTGCGTTAAATGCAATTCTTTAATAAAATCTGATTCATATTGAATCCCCCTCTACTGATGTAATACCCCAATAATTATAATAAAGTTATAATGTATTTAGTACAATATTATGATGTATGGCTGGGGCACAAGACACATAGTAGTGCAGGAATGAGAACATAAATATATATGTGTGCAATGTGTATGCAAATTCCATTTTATAATATAGAAAATTATGTGAGACATCAACTTTTATGGAGGGACATTTGTCAATTCCCTAAGAAACTAGCCTATGACTAAGCTAACCTACTCTAACTTTGCCTCACCACTTCATTAACAAGAGAAAGAGAGAGTACAATCATTTCCCCACCATTTTCCGTACGAAGAGAGAGAGAAAAGCAGGGCAGCCAACTTCAGGCGACATTTCCGGCTATAAGACGTCGGAATTTGAGGTGGTGGTGAGAAGCAAAATTGTAGATCTTCGAGATTAGATACTCGGGGACTACTCATTTGTTCAATTCAGGTAAGAAACAACCAAGTTATGATCACTTCTTTAAACTGTGGCAGAGAAATGACGATTTTGAATATTAAGTTAGAATGACCTCAAATCTTAGAATGATCCTTGTTTTGATGCTTGTAATTGTTCTTAGGAGCTTGATAGAGGTGTGAGGTCATGTGCTAGCTGTAGAACTTTGTATTTCATCGATCAACTACTTGAGAACGAAGGTAGAAACTCTTCTCTTGAAATTATCATCGTCGCATGCATCATAGTGGGTTTGATCATACATGCAACTTGATTTTTGTGATATTTGGCTTGTGTTTATGATGGATATAGGTTGTAGTTATGTGTTGTAATGTGGCCGAAATTTGGGGTGAAAACGGGCAAAAAGGTGCAGCCCGTCGCCGGTGCGGTCGAGGCGCGGGCGAGGGTTGGACCGTGCCAAAAGCTGCTCGCAGCAGCCATCTGGGCACGGGCAGGCGACACGGACAGGACGCGGTTAAGTCTGATAGCGTTTGAACAGGGAGTTCCTCGCGAGCCGTCGATTTTGGTTGTTGTTTCGTTCATCTTTCATAAGTTAAAACCTAGTACTTTTCATGCATAACATTCATAGTTAATAGCATGATTTGAACGTAAAATAAATGAGATACTAGCTTGATATCATGTTGTTGTGATTGTGAAATTGATAGCTTTACGATGAACTTGTGTGACAGAGGAACTAGAACAAAATGTAAGGATAGAAGTGTAATCATGTGAGCATGTAGAAGTACCATGTATTAAGATATGGAAATTTGTGTATGGAAATTGATGGAATTTATATGATCTGTGAATCATATGTGTGATAAGGTATTATAACAGTGTTTGATTAACTGAGATGACTAAGATCCTTAATTGAGAAGAAGTAAACATAATGTGAGCTAGGTGGATAGTTATGAAGTTGATTCCATAGGAAGAGTGTGATATATTTAATTGAAGGATGATTGGAATTATCATGTGTGTGATTATGTGGTTCATGAATGTATGTCTTATTCTTATTTCATGATTAATGTGTAAAGGAGAACGCGTTGGGCAGGGTCTTACTTTTGAGCAGCTACCGCGCAATCTAAAACCGTAAGAACAAAAGGTGGGCTTTTATTATAAAAATCTAAAGCATGAAAAATGTTTCATTTCAAAAATAAAATGAATGAAAAAGGTTGTTTTATAATGATTGTTATGCCAAAATGGTTTTGTGAATCATATTTGTACCTCTGAAGCCAGACGTAGTTGGTGAGAGAGATAAGATGTCAACAAAATGAACCAAGGTTCTAAACCTTGAGTGATTTTTGACTGATTGCGAGCCAAGATGGACATCCCTTGAGCCACGGTACCAAGAGTTAAACTCTCGTATGTCACACTGGTGGCCGTTGCCCCAGTCTGTTAATTGTGAAGTGGATTAACTGCGGGTTGACACTCAGGGGGAAAAGGAGGGTAAAGTCGATCGGGTCTCGATGGACATTTCGAGATTAGTGCACTTGATGACAGTGGGTTGAGTGGATCATGTCATTCCCAGCTGTACATCGTGACTTGGAAGTAGGCCTGCTTCCAAGCCACACATTGAAACAGATTATGATCACACGTTAAATGTTTAATCCTGCAGGATATATGAAACTGTTTTATAAGCATGAGAGGATTTCTAAAGTAAAACCTCATGTCTTATTAATAAATGGCATAATAATTTATATTTGTATTATTTCGGGGATGTGTTCACTGGGTACACGGTGTACTCAGCCCCTGCATGTTATTTCTAAAACATGTAGGTTAAAGCTCGGAGCAGTGGAGGAGGCAACAGGAGTGTGGGAGTAGTCAAAATAAGAGCTAGATCTTAAGATATGTATCCTCATATACATATCTCCACTACGCAACTCTTCGCTGCAACGAACCTCTGAAAACCAAACTTCCCCTTGTTTATTATACATCTATCGCGTTGCTTTTGAACTCAACTAAACAATGATGCTTTTATATGAACTTAAACTCTATCACCATCCTTTTTTATGTCAGTTTCCGCTTAAACTTATTCGTTATATTATCTTGAGTGAGAGACCTCGAGAATTAACCCATCGCACTTTCATAAGTTGGGGAAGCTAAATGGGGGCGTGACAACTGCTCCATGAGAGGGTTTATTTATAATATATGAAAAAGGACTTGTACTTATACATGAAAAGATACATCAATTGATGAAGACTTCTTTGAAAAGTTACATCATTTGAATTGGGCACCACTTCGAAATATCTCACCTCTTCGAATTGGTTGTGTTATTTGATCAAATTAGAGAGATTGATTCGTCTAAGATGGTGCCTCGAACTGACATAGCTCATCGAGATGGTAGCTCCTCAAAATAGTATAGTTCTTCGAACTTAGTATCACCTGTCCGACACAGTTTGCGTTGTCCGAATAACTTGTCTTGGTCGATTTTATGATGAAACTTTTATTGACTCTGTCCACTATCTTCTAAACTATTTTATTTTGTTTAGTAATTATTTTGGTAGTGGGCCGAAAATGAGCTTACATATTTTTTTTGGCATAACAAACCTTCCAAATTTTGGTCGTATGGTACTTCTTGGATTTCGATCACTTTGAGCTTTCTCAAGTTTCTGAACCTTAGGGTGCTTGTAGTGGTAGGTTTTACCAGGTTTAAACCTAGGTTTACACTATTGCAGTAAATTCAACTTTTCTAAATCACAAAACTAGGTTTTACAACTTTTTGTGGGTCCACTACAAGAAAATTGTAGAACGACAACGGTTAAAAACCGTTGTCGTAGCTATAGACCTAGTGTAGACGTAGGTTGTGTTGTCGTAGATACCCCCCCTATGACAATGGTTTTTAACCGTTGTCGTATGTACTTACGACAATGGTTAAAAACCGTTGTCGTAGGGGGTATCTATGACAACACAACCTACGTCTACACTAGGTCTATAGCTACGACAACGGTTTTTTAGTGTTGTTTTACATATATACGACAACGGTTTATAACCGTTGTCAATTCACGAATATGGGTGTTGTTATTTACATTTTTTACAACGATTTTTCACACTCTAAACGACAACGCATCTATATTTATCGTTGTCGTAGATTAATAAATTAAAAATTAATTTAAAACCTGTTAGTAAACTATTACTTAAACCAAATAATACACAAATTAAATCACGAAATCCACTAAAATATAATTAAAACTTTCATTAATTAGCAATCACATTCATCAACAATATCCCAAAGTAGTTGTCAATCAATATCTCAAAATATAAAATATTCGAAACTACAAAGTAAATATTTATCTAGCATTATCCGAAAATACAAAGTAAATACTTGTCCATCATGTATATACTTGAACATAGTCTTGAACACAGTCGGCCCATTCCTTGCGCACATCATCAATTTCCCGAACAAAATAACTCATTTTGAACTGTTAAACAAAAAAGAAAAAAAAACATTTCCCCAACAGAATGTTATATCTCATTAAAAGATATTAAAAGAATAAGAGCGAATGATTACCAATGATTGCAGCGAACCAATCGTCTCCACATTATCAGCCTCAATAATATCCTTCATGTATCTCATCACATAATAGCCACATTGGGATCCATCTGGTTGTTTAGGACCCTATGTTTGAAATCAATTTATTATAAGTAAGAAGCTAAATTCTTGGAATTTCCGCTTCGGCATACATGAATAACTTCCTTTCACTAATGGGCTAGAGCAGGAAAAATATACTAATATTGCTTCATTTTTATAAGTATAAGTTATGAACATACGTTGATTACTTGTTTTCAAATGCCATCACGAATACCATTATACAGAGGATCCATAATGCCAACCTCCTCGTTGTGAGGGTCAATAATTGTCAGAATCCAATATTCACTACATTTATATTAAGAACCACGCATTATAATAATTGTTCAAAAGTATCCATATAACTAAAGAGAGAGTCAAATGATTACTTACCCCACATTACATGGTGCCAAGACAAGTTGATTATGCAATGTATCATGAAGATCCAAGTGGTGCAGGTGGAGAAAAATATAGGGAGAAATTAAATTAAAAAAATTACTAAAAACAAGCGAATTGGGTT
Organism: Plectranthus barbatus; assembly: GCA_026898455.1. Taxonomy (NCBI): domain Eukaryota; kingdom Viridiplantae; phylum Streptophyta; class Magnoliopsida; order Lamiales; family Lamiaceae; genus Plectranthus; species Plectranthus barbatus. The sequence continues at coordinate 113,629 of JAPKLW010001856.1, read as the reverse complement.
GTGTTATTAATAAAAGCAAATTGTCCTCCATCACCATTCTAGCAAGGTATAAGTCATGTCAGCTCATAGATATCATTTAGAATGATAACTACATGTATGAGACATACCACCAAAAAAAAAAAAAACAGAAAGTGAATGATTTAATCTATAAGAGTCACTAATGAAAACTTGAAGGCTTTATTAATTGACATATGTACCTGAAAACTATATCAGTTGTGCCAGGTTGCAAAGGCAAATCATTTTTCTTCACTAGTTGCATTACCTCCACCATCAGTTTCACATCATTATGATGTTTAGTGTGTGACTGCATCCATGAAACAAGCATTTGTCCCATGTAAACACAAACTCGCATATCAACAAAGACAAATCAACAGGACACTTATGTACCAACCCTAATTGCTAAAATAGCAAGGAAATGATATAGTAGAAATCTTAGTTCTTGATGAGAACAATTAAGACAAAAAAGAGAAAAACAAGCTTCGGCCCAATAACAAAACTGAATGTAAAACAGAAATGTAGTTCTTGGTTATTATAACTTAGATACCCAGACTCCACATTTATTAGCTAAGGGATGTAACAAAGTCTAACCTAACTCAATGGCTCCTGCACGAACACAAGCCTTTGTAACTTCCCTGCAAAGTGCAATGTTGAAACCGTCGGGAATCCTAAGATTGGACAGTCTCTGCAACCCATAAAAATTAATTTAAAAAAAAAAACACATATAAACAAGCAAGTAAAAGCTTCGAAACCAAGTTTAGAGCACGAAAATCAGAAAACACTAACAAATGTGCGAAGTTTCTGCAAAATATCAAACAAGAGCTCAATACCTTCAGAGGCAGAACATTTCGCAATGAGTGACCACAACCAAGTATTTGGAGGTGCAGTTCTTTTCTCCACAACACAGTTCAGAATTTTATCATATATTTCCTTCATTGTCTCTGCACCTAAAACAGCCAATGGATAAGACAAATTTGGTAGGAGAAAGGGTATGAACCTTAGGAATTGTGGATCCGGTAGTGACATCATGCATGGAAGTTCTATAACCAATTGGTCCTATAATATCTTTACTAGCATCAATATCTGCATAACAACAAGTAGATAATTATGTAACCAAACTAAATTTTCCTTTTTAACTATTTACCATAGCATATATACAAAAGTATAATTGTGTTAGAAGCTTGTAAAATCAACATTCTCCAATACCTCCTGCTTCAAAGAATATTGAATCTCAGCATTTGATGCAAGTTTCTTTTTGCCGGTTGTACAACCATTTAAGGGCCCCATATCCTGGAAGCTAAGAAACCAAAATTAGTTATCAAACTTGTACAACCATTTAAGGGCCCCATATTAGGTCTAGTAGAGATACCGAGATTATTTGGAGGCATACAAAAGATACTTAGATCAAGTTGTTATATTGCCTGCAAGCCAGATATTAGACTTATTCGGTTAGAGCTCATAGCAAAATATCATGCTTACAACTACAGAAACTTTTAATGAAACATTAAACTGTTATTCCACCATGTTTAGGATCAAGATATGGAGGCCAAACTCTATGATTATTTGCTAGCACCTAACAGCAAATTGGAGAAGTAGACCGCAGCAATCACAAGAAAAAATCCAAACCAATCGCACAGTAACAGGATTACTGCACGAAAAGGAGGCAATGTAGCTGATTCTGATGAATCCAACGTCATCAAGAGAAACAGAGAAATCAACAACCGAAGAATAAGACTTGCCTTATACATTAAATTTGACAAAATGCAGAAAGATTTAGTTTATGAAAAGCATGCTGGATAATATTACTTAATAATATATCAATTCATAGAATTAATGAATCAGCAGCGCATTGTATGAATTCCAATCTATCGATTAAGAGCGCAATCGTTCATTTTCATTTTGGAAACCTCACTTAACAAAAGGTCACCGTTTCAGCATAATTGTGTTTTTAATTGATTAAAAAAAAATCAAATTAAACTATGTATTCATTCTCCATGAAAACAATACCAACACTAAAGTACGAACCAGAAAAATTGAGAGAAAATAAACGCAAACAAAATCATAAGCAATGAATGTCAAGAAATTAATATTACTTTAAACAAAAAGCTAATATAATATTATCAATTCATAAAGAAACATTTACAAATGTAAAAGAAAATCCTATAATTTCTCTCAGCTAGGAACTAAACATGCAGCAAAATCTAAGAACTAATCTAATTAATCGAGAAAAGTGAATCCAGTATTGCAAGCATCAGTCACCAATTCACGTACAGAACGTGTTATATCCACAATTCCACATAAATCTACACGCAATTCAAAACCGAACCTGAATAGAGCTTTTGGAGCGAGAAATTAGCGTCGGGGGCTTGATCTTTTCGTGGACAGATAGACGTGAGAGCGAGTAGCTTGGTCGAATTGAGCGGAAATCCAAAAATATCTGGTTCGAGGTTCAAGTAGCAGAAGCAGATGGCGGAGCCATTCGTGAAAGCGGCAGCAACATCGTCGCAGCACTGCGACGGAGGAAAGTCGATGCGAAGAGAAAGAAGAGATGAGCATCACTACACAAATCTTGCTTCTCGATTCTCATCCATGGCGTGATAATCCATCTTCAACACCGAACAGCAAAATGGAGAATACCGTCGTTATGCCCAAATTCTATGGTTTCGGGTTGCAGTGGATTCGCCGACCCTCCACCTAATAAGATAAAAACCATGCTGAGGACTAAAATCAAATGTGGAAGAACACTATCACCGACTGAAGATTGAAATTGAGAGTTAAAGCACTCGTGGATTGAGGCGCTAGTTTCTCAAGAGAGAAAAATCTAGAAAGAGAAAATCTCAAACCCTATATTCCAGCTCCTATGACTATCTGGTGAGAATTGATAATGTCTATGACTATCTACTGAGAATTGATAATGGTGAGGGGAATGCCGGATTATCGAAGATAGAGGAGGTCGGAAAGGATAAGAGGAGGGTCGTGCTTGCCGCAGAAGTACGAAGGAGAAGGTGGAGGAATCGTGCGATTTTGAAGAACAGTCGAAAATTAGGATTTAGGGTTTGTTTTAGGTTTAAGAATAATTTTAGATTTAAATTAATTTAAAATAATAGATAAAATATATAACAACACTTAAAAGACAACAGTAAAATATATTCATTGTCTTTTGTGGAATACACAACACGTAAACAACAACGGTGGAAATAAACCGTTGTCTTTTTGTGTTTTAAAATTCTAATAGACAACGGTTTAGGCTAAAATCACTCTACGACAACGGTTTTAAGCCTAAACTGTTGTCTTTTCAGTGTTGTCTATGAGTCTTTTTCTTGTAGTGGTCCCTAAGATTTTTAATTTTTTTTTAAATTTCTTTTGATTATTGCAACAAATTTCACTCTTCCATTTTCATTTTTTTTCTTTTATTTTATTATCAACATATTAATTATATTTTGATGTAACTATTTCAAAAAATAGACGTATCCTTTTATTTGTTGTTAAATTTTGTTGTTTATAATACTCAATATTATTAATTTCTTTATATTTGATTTGAATATTAAATGGAATATGTGTTTATATATATTTTTATATGTATGGTTTTACATAATTGTATTAAATTGGAGAATTTGTTAATTTATTATGTTCTTTAATATAAGATTAGAAATAATATTATATATGTCAGTGTATTTATGTGGGCTCATGTTAAAATTGTGTGGTAAGTTTATTGTTATATGAATAGGTTTAAAAAGTTGATAGATTTTAACTTTTGACATGACGCTTACGTGGCTGTGTTAAAAGTTGGATGTGTGGGTGCATTATTGCAACCACCCTTAGAGTGGTTGTAATGGTTAATTTTTTGGGGGTTTAAACCCACAAAGTTAGCTCTGTGTGAATTTGGGAGGTTTAAAAAATTGTGATGTGGCATGAATAGTAAAAACCTGGGTTTTAAATTGAGAGTTGGATTTGAAGAAAAATGTGAGCCCACTAGTAAAATTTGTCTCCCACTTTCCATGTATTTTATACTTTTATAATTGAATTTATATTATATTAATGTATTGGTGTGTTTATATATATATATATAATATATAATCATGTAATGTTCAATATTATAATTTAATTTATACACTTAAATTAAAAATAATTTCAAATATAACAAAAAAAAAAATCTTGATAAACTTCAAATATAGTAGACTAGCAAACGGTAATACTCCCTCCGTCCCGCTAGAATAGGCCCACTTACCGAATTTGGCGTCCCAATTAAATTGGCCCCTTTCCAAAAATGGCAACTTTTACACACACAACAATAAAATATTCATTCCACTAACTCATTCTACACTCACAACTCTTAATTTCCGTGCCGAAAAGAAAAGGGCCAATTAAAATGGGACGGAGGGAGTACTAAAATCAAGAACAAAATTATAATTGTCTTAAATTAAAAAATTTAAACATTATTATGTAATTTAATATTATAAATAAATATTTATTTAATATAATAAATAAATAATATAGATATATAAAAATAATGTTTTATATGTATTTATATGGGTCCGTATTAAAGTTGATGTTGTAGGTTTATTATTAGAGGGATGTGTTTAAAAAGTTAGTAGATTTTAACTTTTGATGTGGCGGTGTAAAAATTGAAAGTGAGAATTATCACTACAACCACCTTTAGACAATCCACAATGGTGAGTGTCACAACCGATTGTAGCCTTCATGGATGCAAGGTGAAATTTCCAAAAAGATAGAAGGAAGGGAGAAGCACAACCGATGGCATTGTGCAACTTCCTGCAACCCAATTATGAAGGTAAGTGGTCCAACCAGAGGCTGTCAAGTGTCATCTTCTGGTTGGATAATTATATTTTTCTTATATAAAATATATAATTAATAATATATATATATATATATATATATATAAATTATATCAAAATTCATCATTTTTTATATATGAATAGAGCTCAATATTGATATATTTTTATAAATAAATTAATTTTATTTATAATATCTTTTAATTGTGTTTATGAATTTAAATTATATATTTTGTAAAATTTTTAAAATTTTATAAAAATTAATATATATTAATAAAATGAAATAAACTGTAAGTGGTATGAAAGTCATTGTAGTGAGTAAAAATTACAGGGTAATTCTAAACATAACCATATATTTCTCTTTACAGCCTCCTAACTAAATTAAAATATTAAAAGTTATTAATTGACATTGTTGCCCTTGCAATCCCATAAAATCCTTAAAAATAAAATAAAACCCTATAGCCTCACTTCTTTATTGGACGAATATGAACCAGAAAGTTTTTGTTCTTTTTTTCTTTCTTTTTTTTTGAAAAAAACTCGATCTCTACATATTTTGTTGTAAAATTTATTTGTCGCACTTCTCCTTTCATTAATTAACACTTTCTTCCTTCATAATATGATCTAATCGACTTTTTTTCACTCAAATACGACAATAAATTCATCAAGATTTATTATTGTTAATTTTTTATGTTTTAATTTCTTTTATTGTGCACAAAATTTCTAAGTTTTCAAATTAAATACTTGGCTTCATCTTTATATCTTCCAAAGACTTTGAATTACTGTATTCATTCATGTCTGTTATGGACGATTGTATTGATAATTTTGATAATAATTATAATAACATGGGAGCATAAATTTGCAATAAAGAAGTATGTTTCTTTTTACGGTTTTATAGTCGTTTTTGGAAGGAAAAAAAATAATTTATGAAGAAGATGAGTGGGAAAACTTGGTTGTATTTTAGTTTTTTGAATTTTATATAATTGAGGCTATAAGGATAAAATGGTTTTAAAATTTTTATTTATAATTTAATTAATTTTGGAGGCTGTGAGGAGAGATTTGAGGGTTGTGTTTAGGATCATCTAAAATTACATTGAATTGTGGGTTGTATATGTGGAGGAGATAAAAATTAAAGAAATTGAGTTGTGTTGGGTTGTTGTAATGGATAACCTTAGTTCAATAGAGCTTAATGAATAATTTTTAATTCAAGCCGAATAATTCGACCAAAGTAATCTTGGGCTCAATCAGGTGGATTGGCTCCGGAAACCCCATATAAGACCGTTGTTATTACAATTTGAAAGTGGAGCGAAACCTAAGGCATTATAATCAGATTTGATGGAGTCACTAAAATTCCACTACAATTCTAAGGATAATTTTACAAAGGGAGCAGATCCAGTGAGAAAATTCTTAACGTGAGAAAGTGAGAAAGATGCTTGATTGCATTCACGGCATTGCTTGATTGTATTCAGGTCGTTGCTTGATTGCAAGGTTGCTTGATTGTGCTTTAGTTGTTGCTTGATTGCATTTTAGTTGTTGCTTGATTCAATATCAACCATTGATTTTTTTAGATTTGATGGACATGATTCATTCTTTTTTCTTACATGGAAATTTTTTTTACATGATCCCTCCTCATTTTACAAATATAATTAGAATCTACAGACAATTAATTATAAACAAAATGTTTAATAGTTTGCTTTGTCAAATAAGATATTGTCGACATCCTATTCACTCCATATTTCTGTCAATTCCATTATTATTTTTTTATAATTATTATAATATTCAATTGAAATAGATAATGGCTTAACTATAAATTTCTCACTTATTACTCCCTCAGTCTCACTACAATTATCGCCTTTTTTTTCGGTACAGAAATTAAGAGTTGTGAGTGTAGAATGAGTTAATGAGATTAATATTTAATTGTTGAGTGTAAAAAAGTTACTCTCTCCGTCCCATTATATTAGACGTGTATTCCTTTTCCGTCCGTCCCGTTTATTAGACACGTTTCCTTATTTGGCAAAAAATTAACAAAATATAATCAAAATTAATTAATAATTATTAACAAAACATAATCATAATCATTGCCGCCTATATTTCTTGACTTTTTAAAGATTGTAATTAGTGATTATTTTATTAATATTTTTTGAATTAATCTTTTTTAAACATTTATTTACTATTTGTCTTGGTTCATGTGTCACTCCCTCCGTGTCTAATAATATGGGATGAAGGGAGTACTTTTTTTGAAAATGTGACAATTTAGTTGGAACGCTCAATTTTTTAAGTGTGATAATTCAAGTGGGACGGACGAAATAATAAAGGCTAGATTTAATATTTCGAGTGACACTTGATGTGTCATCAATTGTCTCATCATCATAATTAGGAAAAGTACAAGATATAGTCGGCAAGCGCAACACCTTTCAATTTGATGGATCGGACGGTCTTAATTGATTCAACACGGTGGAGGAGGATCATTGATGAAATTAATTTAATGAAATGGGCTTTCAACAGCTTGAATCCATGTTTGTGAGAAGTTGGGCTCAAAATCGGTTCACAAACGACATGAGAAAATTTGAAGTGCTATTTTTTTTTTTTCAAGGCTCCAACATTTTTAAAAAGAAATTTTATTGAATTAAATAAGGTTCGATTGTCAAGAAATGTTTCAAATTAGATAATAAATCAAAAGTGTTTACAATAATTAGAATTATTCCACCAATATATTATTATAATATTGATTCGTAAACACATTAACACATTATTACAATGAGCATTTGAGTGTTTCTATTTTCTGCACTTAAAATTATTAATTTCTAAATCTGAAACAATATAGAGATCATAATATTTAATAAGAATTCTAAAAAATAAAATGAATCGAGAAAATTAAATGCATAAATTCATTAAACTCGATTAAAACTAAATTAAGTCGACAACTTTGTCAACTCAGTATTTATCGTGGAAATGTCGGATTCAAAATCACCGGCTCGAGTTATTCAAAGTTGTTGATTAATTTAAAATCAAGGAGTCGGTCAAAATAATCAAAGTGGAAAACGAGGAAGACGAGTCTACCGACTTTTCAAATGTCAGGAGATGATTAGATTTTGATTAGGAGACAAATTCCAATCCTTATCAATTAATTAATTATTACCAATAATTTGATATGAGTAACATAATCCGTTCTGTAATGAAAAACATATCTATTTTCATGCCGAATTTCTGATTTATGGTAATAAATCCCAATTTTTTCATATTAAAAAAAATGAAAAATAATATAATAAATGCAGGAAAAAAAAAAAGGAAAAAGAAATGAGCCGTTATTTGGAAGGGATGCGAGAGCCAGCAGGGCTGCGGTGTAAAGCCAAAACTCGGGCGGAGAAAGGGTGGTTAAGAGGCGTGAAACGCCCAGCAATCTCAAATTCTTCTCTCACCTTCCAACAATCTGCATCACACTCAGATCTACTCTCTTTCTCTCTCTATTGGAATCACTCCGATTTCCGAAAGAAGATTGAATTAGCGCGGTGGAACTGAAACTGTGCAGTTTCTGGAATTTCCGATCGGCGGAATTCGCCGCCGGCTGCGGTTTCGTGAGTCGGTACTGTTGATCTGCGCAGCACAGCTCACCATATTCGATGTGAGATATTTATCTGGCAGCTCATTGTTCTCGCTTTTTCGTCGCGAGAAGCGGATCTGTTCGGCATTTTGTTCTGTTTCGAGTAATCAGCGAGGAGGTGATTGTAGCTGTGCTGTACTGAGGTAGCTGGTAATCGAGGTGGATAGAGTGGAAAGGAATTAAAAATGGAGGGAGAGAAGAAATCATCATCAGCTGTGTCCGATGTGGGTGCGTGGGCTATGAACGTTATCAGCTCTGTTGGAATCATTATGGCTAACAAGCAACTCATGTCGTCCAATGGATATGCTTTTAGATTTGGTTAGTCCATTATCGATTACGCACTGTTTTCTCAAAAGGCTGGTTTTACATCTCAACTTCTTTGCGATTTTTTCTCCGTCGAGTGAATTTGAATTTGTTTTTCCGTGGTTGGTGCGAGTGTTTGGAACCTAACACATTTCGCATACACTGGAGATGTGTTTATTGGTTATTATGCTATATCTTTTGGATCTCAACGTGAAATTTAACTTTCTATGGAGAGTAGCTTTTTATGAATCTCAGCTTCAACAATTGCACCCATTCTGCCTCTTTGCTATGTATACCCCTTCTAAAAAAAAACTGTAAATGTTCACATGCATAAAATTATCAGAATTTCCGTTTTGTTTGTTGTTTTCGCCAGTGCTGATGTTATATGTGAATTTGTAGGAAATTTGGACGTTCATTCTTTTTCCTAAAAAACTGATACTGGAAACTTGATACATTTGCTTGCTCTGGCGGTTTAACTCGTTTATTTAAAGTTTATTTTTATGGTATTCCACCTTTAGATTGTATTTTTCTGAGAGTGTTGCCGTGAAGCACCATTATAATTTTCTACCTGTTTGTCAAGAATGTTATTTTGTCAATTTCCAATAGTTTAGGTATAGCTAATGTTATGTTACAATTTCTTAAGCTCATTGGCACGTTTATATTTACTTCATCTTGTACTATTTGCAGCGACGACACTGACTGGTTTCCATTTTGCTGTCACTGCAATTGTCGGCATGATATCGAATGCTACGGGCTTGTCCGCATCAAAGCATGTGCCCTTTTGGGAGCTTCTTTGGTTTTCAATCGTAGCTAATATGTCTATCACGGGAATGAATTTGAGCCTCATGCTGAACTCAGTGGGGTTTTACCAAGTATGATTCGTCAACTCTCGAAAATTATGTTTTTGCTTTGGTATTTTTGGAGTAGGTAATCATTTTAAGGTGTTTCTTGAGTGGTGAAGGGTGCTTTGATTTCATGACTGACTTGATAGTTTTTGCTTTGTCATTTTTTAAATCAGCATATCCTATCATAGTATAGAACACATATGCTTATGAATTTCTTCAAATTTTTGCTTGTTAGTTAATTTCTGGTTCAAAATTTGAATATTGTCTTATTCTCATTGTTGATGTGAACACTTGCTGTGCAAACCTGATTTACTCTGCATTATTAAACTTACCTATCAATTCTGTTGCTAACTAGTTATCAATTTTTTGAATGTTATAGTGAATCTGTCAAATCATTCTTTCAGCTTAACATCTATATAAACATTATCTACTGTGTTCTACTAATTTTGTCCTTATTTTTTTTTCCTTTATTTTTTTTTTTGGTGTAGATCTCAAAACTGAGCATGATTCCAGTTGTCTGTATATTGGAATGGATCCTTCATAACAAGCAATATTCAAAACAAGTCAAAATGTCGGTGGTGATTGTGGTTATAGGCGTTGGTGTTTGCACTGTCACTGACGTAAAAGTGAATGCTAAAGGATTTCTTTGTGCTTGTGTTGCAGTTCTTTCTACATCATTACAGCAAATTGTGAGTAAACTTCTCCCTGTTCCTTTTTCTCCCATCTAGATGACATTAGAGCTCAAAGGTGCGGATTTGGTGTTACAACTTCTATGTTCTAATCATACAAATGCTAGACTCTCCATTTCCCACCTACCTATAGAGCCCCTCATTCTTCTCTTTCAAAAGCTCATGACAAGAAATGCATTGCATTGTTTTTATCACCTGAACTTGTGCTTGGAGTGCTGATTGAATATATTTTTCTGGGTGCAGTCAATAGGCTCCTTGCAGAAGAAGTACTCCATTGGATCCTTTGAATTATTGAGCAAAACAACTCCCATCCAAGCTGGTTCTCTTCTCGTACTCGGTCCCATAGTTGACTACTATCTCTCTGGAAATTTGATTTTCAACTACAATTTTAGTTCCGGAGCCATAGTAAGCACCCGTATTTCTTTGCCTCAAATTATGGATCTATATGGTAGCACTAATCTTTGTCTAACACGAGGTGGGTATATATATATATCTGCAGATGTTTATACTTCTATCTTGCTCTCTTGCCGTGTTCTGCAATGTGAGCCAATACCTGTGCATTGGACGTTTCTCTGCTGTTTCATTTCAAGTTTTAGGTCACATGAAAACAGTGTGTGTCCTCATGTTGGGGTGGCTTCTGTTTGATTCCGCACTGACTTTCAAGAACATCATGGGCATGATGGTTGCGGTGGTTGGAATGATAATTTATAGTTGGGCTATGGAGCTTGAAAAACATGTGGTGCATGCCAAGACAATACCCCACGCCAAGAATAGCTTGACAGAAGAGGAATTCAGATTGCTGGAGAAGACAAGCTTAGCTCCTGCTAAGGATCTTGAGATTGGTGATGCCAAGAATTAGTCCAGAGTTGGATTTCCACCAACACCAAAATCAACATCCTGGTTTGTGTAAACACCATCTATAGTAGTATATGCCCATTTCTTTTGTTTCTTCAAGACACCATTTGTTTGTTAGACCACATCAATGATATTATTGAAAATTCAAGTTTAGGCATGTTGAATGAGGAAGAGGGATAAGTTTTTTCCATTAATTATGACTTAGACAATATATATGTATGAGGGTAATTAAATCGAGTTGAATTTTGTTTTGCTAAAGTTTGAACTTTAAGACAATAGTCATAACAAAATGATACTCCTAAATATAGTAGAAGAATATTTAGAAGGCAAAAAATTGTGCGATCTCATAATGTCTCACAAATACACTCAAATCTAAATGCGTTCAGAATGAGCTGATTCTGAAAATATATAAAAAATGAACAACACACATCTCAGACGACACTTACTCAATTTAAAATTAATCTAACGATCTATTTATTCTATTTTGAGAAGGTTTACATAAATACTCATTACTAATAATTAAATACATTATTTATAAAAATCATTTGACAAATGAAAAACTGTAAAAAGTACTAAAGTAGTATCAATTATCGTAGGAGTTTTTGGCTTCCATTTTGGATATATGAATTATTCCAATTTGCGCGTTTAATACTCAAAAAAGTCGCCCATAACGTGTCCAAATCGGCATGAATTCAACCATACCATACTACTTTATTTTTTCTTCACTCTGCAACTTTTTTGGCCAGATATGCATATATCCCTTTTAATTATTGTCTGCATATAAATTAGGAAACTACCATTCACAAATCTCAATCAATTCAGTCTCCCATTTTTGTTATTAACTCCACTAATCAAAGACAAATACTTGGAAATAACAGTCTCCCATGGAAATGACAAATTTTTTTTTTTCTTTTCTGGCCTCACATTAAAATTTGCCAAATCCAAATTCCAATTATAGAGAATTAAAGAAAGAATTCTTACTATACAATTAAATTATGTAATAAAAAAAAATCACGAAATTGAATAAAATTATTAAAGTTTTATACTCTATACATTTCTTTCTTTGATTAAAGTCTATTTTTCTTCATCACAACTTAAAAATGGAGGAGATTCCCCGAAAAACATTTGTGTTAGCCTCTTCACTTTGATCCACCAGTGTCTAAGAGTCTCCCAAATTTTATTAATATGAGAATTTTTGTTAAATGCTTAAAAATAAAAGTGTGAGAACTTGATCAATTCAGAGCAGACAATAAATATTAATATTGGACTAGTTGGTTCTAACAAATGGCACATTATGTGAAAAACGAATCAGGAATACTTATTGAAATTTACGGTCCCAACAAAATATTTGGATATAAAAACTAGGGATGTCAATTTAGCCCGGGACCGACGGATTGACTCGAATAACCCGAGCTAAACACCGGGTTAGGGTTGAAAATTTCTTAATCGATAAGAACCGGGCTAAATGGACCGGGCTATGGGCTGGACCCGCCGGGCTAGGGGTTGGCCCGACGGGCCACTCCATTTTTTTAAAAAAATATTAAATATTTTAATATAATTAAATTATTAAATCTTGGAAAAATAAATATCAACTATTTTATACTATGCTTATTTTATATTTAGATGAAAGTATTTAAATAACTTTTATGTTACACAAATGATATACCTATATTTTTAATACTAAGAAATATTATTTTAAATAAATAATTTTAAAGAGTCTTTAAGATACAATTGATTTCTAAAATATTTATTATTATTTTAAATAAATTAAATTCTTAGAATTGTTTAGATTCACAAACTAATAAAATTATTTAGTAATACTCTATTTTGTTAAATAAATACTTATTATAGTTTACTTTATGTCATAGCAAATTATTTAACATAATTGTGTGACCTCATCAAATTTTTATGATATAAATTATTATTATTATTATTATTATTATATTGCAATATCTTTTTGTAATTAATATGTTTAATTTATTTATTTAATATAATATTATTGGAGTTGTACAATTAAATAATATGATTATTTAATTTTATCTAATGTCTTAATATACAACATTTTATGTTAGTATTCAATTATAAATATAATTACTTATATATATAATTAATTATATTAATAAAATAATAAATATTTAAGTTTAATAAAAAATAAAAATAAAAAATCGTAATTTAGTCAGCCCGACGAGCTAGCCCGAAAATCGACGAATTAAAATTAGGGTTGAAAGTTTTCAACCCGATAAAAGTTACGGTGACATCCTAATGAAAACTAAAATAAGTAGAGAAACAATGAGTTACATGCTCATAGTTTAAAATATATATTTCAATTTAAAAAAAATGAAAAAAGAAAAATAGATCTCTATCTAACTTTCTGTTGTTGATAAAGTAGAAAAAAATTATTGGTTTATTTCATACAAAGTTCATAGCAGCCAGCAGGCAAAAAAGTACAAATTTCTTACATTAGTCGTTTAGTCAACGCGCGTTCGAATTGGAGGCGGGTTAGTGGCGGTGGAACTGAGCTCGATTCCACTTCCGTCGGCGAAAAGGTGATGATCTGTTCGTGCTTACTTTTGGTTAAATCGTCCATCAATTTGTTGAATCGAATCTCACGTGCTTTCATATTTATGCCCTGTGCATCGTGCTGATAACAATTTGCAGTAGTTTAATCGGCGGATTGTTCTGTCGCTGGGGTTGTTGATTTGGAGAAATTTAGGGTAGCGGAGATGGTGAAGGAGACTGAATACTATGATGTGCTGGGTGTGAGCCCCACTGCCACTGAGGCCGAGATTAAGAAGGCTTATTATGTTAAGGTGTGTTTGCTGTTGTTTTCGGCTGTTGTCCTAGTTTGTATGCACAGATTTTGGGGGTTTAGGGTTTTTTGATTAGGCTTATTTATTTGTTCATGTTTCTGCTAGTTGAATGGATATATCATATATGTATCAGTTTGTAACAGTTGGTTTGCATGATTTGGGAATTGAAGTTTTTTTTTGGGTTGGAGTTATTGGGTTTTGTTTTGGGGGCTTCTTTTTCATGGGTCTCACTCTGGTTGCGGAAAAATGCTGTAGGCTAGACAAGTTCATCCGGACAAAAATCCCAACGATCCTAATGCAGCTCACAAGTTTCAGGTGAGCTTTGCTGATGTTCCCTGTTTTTAGCTGCTTGTTTTGGTTTTTAATTTGAACTTGTTGGTGGAAACTGGAAAGATGAGATGATTATCTACTGATCTTATAATATGTTTACATTTCGTGTACATTGAGGTTGCTCTTTCTCTTGCAATTTTACTCAGATACTGGGTGAAGCTTATCAAGTTCTGAGTGATCCATCACAAAGACAGGCTTATGATGTTAATGGGAAATCAGGAATTTCGACGTAAGTTTTATTTTGAGGTCTTTCAAACATTTAGCTTTTGCCATAGTAATGCTTCTTTGTTTCAGTAATTTGAACTCCTATTTCTGAGATATCTCTCTGTTGATTCCTTTCAGAGATTCAATTATCGATCCTGCTGCAATTTTTGCCATGCTTTTTGGAAGTGAACTTTTTGAGGAGTACATTGGGCAGCTTGCCATGGCATCAATGGCTTCTATGGATGTTTTTGCAGAAGGAGAAGATTTTGATACTAAAAAACTGCAGGAAAAGATGCGGGTAAAATATCTTATATCAATAATCACTTAAATTATTGCATTTAGACTATTTTTCACTTGAATGAATATGTTAGGAGTGTAAAGACTACTGAGTAGATTCTGGGAAAATGGGATCATGTGTGCTAATGCTACTTTTTTAGTTTCTACATTGAGTCTGATTGTTGTATATATTCTATTGGAGAGAGGGTGACGGGATTTTCTTCGCCGAAAGCAGTTGGATTATACTGGTACATGATAATCAACACCATCTCATATATGATTTGCTAGAGGCCCCTAATGCTGAAGGGGACTCTCATTTAACATATCTCACCATGCCAAAACTTTCATAGCCAGCTGCATTAAGGCATATACTTTTTTTATTTAGAAGTTACATGTCTGATGGAAAAAGTCTTGATCAGAATCCTGTACTCTTATGTTTGGCGTTCTTGTTTAGCAAGGTATCTCTTTTTTGATGGAGATTTCATTTTTCTTTCAAATTTAGACTGTCCAAAAGGAAAGAGAAGAGAAGCTTGCTGGTATACTGAAAGATAGACTCAACGTGTACGTCCAAGGAAATAAAGATGAGTTCAATCGCCATGCTGAGGCTGAAGTATCAAGGCTTTCCAATGCTGGTAAGATATCTGATTGATTGCAGTTTCATTTATCACCTACTGCCTTGAAAGAACTTGTGCAGATATCTTTAAATCTCCGCCACAAACCAACTCTTAATGTATGAATTGATGTTCCACACAGCATATGGTGTGGATATGCTGAGCACCATCGGCTACATATATTCAAGGCAGGCGGCAAAAGAGCTCGGGAAGAAGGTGATGTACTTGGGCGTCCCATTTGTTGCTGAGTGGTTCCGCAATAAAGGCCACTTCATCAAATCCCAAGTGACTGCTGCTACAGGTTAGTTCAGCAATAACTAATATCTTTTCCATGACCATCCAATGAATGCATTTTTTTTTTTGGATTTTGGTGTGTTATTTAGCAAATATGATGGAGGATGCGAAATCTACCGAAATTTCTGAAAAAAATTGTTTGTATGTTGTTTTATACTGAACTCATGGGACAGTATCAAATCTATTATTGCCTTAGGTGCGATTGCTCTGATTCAGCTGCAAGAAGACATGAAAAAGCAGCTGAATGCAGAAGGAAACTACACAGAGGAAGAACTCGAGGAATACATGCAATCACACAAGAAATTAATGATCGATTCCCTTTGGAAGCTCAACGTGGCTGACATCGAAAACACCCTTTCCCGTGTTTGTCAGATGGTCAGCCACCACCACCACCCGCTGCTTCTGTTTTGTTTCACAATATATTCCTGCAAAAATATTGATGCTCTTATCTTTATGCTCTCAGGTACTACAAGACAACACCGCCAAGAAAGAGGAGCTCCGCCTTCGGGCAAAGGGTTTGAAAACCCTCGGCAAGATATTCCAGGTAACACTTGAATGATTTGTAGCTATAATTTTGTGTCACCTATATAAATTGTACTTGCTTCAATTGTTTCCAGAGGGTGAAATCAGCAAATGGAAACGACGAGAGTGTGCTATCTGATCCAAGCCACAAATTGAGTGGAAGAGAACCAAGTAACAGCAGTGCTCCTTCAAGCACAACCGTTCGATCTTTAAACATTGACCAAGGGCCGGATAATGCCTCACCCCCGGTATACCCTTTTCCATCTCTCTGCCCCATTCTCTGTTTAGTCTAATGACAATGTCTTACCCAACTATTCAGAGCCCCTACGTGGAGTCTCCTGGAGGTGGATTCAATAACTTTCCTATGCCAGCTACACCGCCCGGTGCTCGGTGAGCACCCGTAAGCATGTGTGAGGAAGAGTGTATCATTTGTCATGGTATTGTGATACGTGAAGTGATCAAGTTAGTGTATATCGATATTCATTATTATGAGTAGAGCGTGTATAGATCATGTACCAAATTTGTGCTACCAAACTATAGCTTGTATGTTTGATGGTGCCCCCTCTTGAGCCACTATACCTTCTTTTGTATTCCCATTTTTTTTCATGTCTCAGTTTCTGGATTTTCCTGTGAACCTATGTATGCTACATGTAAGTTAAACCACGCCATCTTATCTCTACTACAGATTTTGATACATTCAAGAATAATGATGGCAAATATTTAGTCAAATGGTAATAAAGTGTGGTATGCATAAAACAGAACAGATCTAGAAAGAATTATGGATAGTACAATATGAAACGTAGCATAGTGTTGGTAGCAAAATGAGGCACTCCAGGTGACCACAGATCTGAGAGACAACCAAGCGAAGACTTGACATAATACTAACCATTTTTATATACCGGTGGAACCTTATTTTGTTGCTTGAGCAATCATATTGCTTATAGAACTAGCTTGCTCCTTGGCTGCCTCCACCAGAGAATCCTGCAAAATAATATGTTATTAGTCAAATGGTCCTTGATTGGCATGGCAATCTGTCATAAGATCATCAGTTAACATACTTGTGCAGCTATTAAGCGCGCAACGGTCTTCTTACTCGACTCTTGAAGTTCACCGGCAATCAGAAGTTCATCCAATATATAATAAGCCTATAATTGCATTAAACATCATACATAGTTCACATCCATCAGAAAAAAGAACTCCGAGTCGCAGCAAATTTTTTTTTAAATGAATACGCACAAGTAAGATATTCAACTGTCATATTCTACACAGGAAAAATGAAATAGCTACTCAATAAAATAGCTAACTTGGGGCATAAGGCAAGGCGAAAGGCTTGGTCTTATGGAAGATAAAACATAGCAGCACACACTATTTTTTACACTTCTCATTATGAAATTCATTCACCTTTAAACAGAAGACCTACTACGCCAAGACCAAAATGAGAATATAACAAACAAGAACAACATGAGTAAGGAGGTTTGGTTTGACCATTAGATTGCAACTTCCAGGGTTACAAGGAATAACGATGGGTACTTGGCAAGAAGAAATCTACAAACTCACCAAGAAATGCAAGATTTGTCAATTCAGAATAAACTACAGCTAAAAGTATAAGTATAGGCAAAACAAATTACTAATTTCCCCAAGCAATCATTATAAATATTTCAAACACTAAGACCTCAAAAGACTCACCAAAAGAAGTTCCATCAACTACCGATTTTATCGAGTTCAATGTGTCTGGGCAAGATATTTAAAAAACTTAATACACAGATAGAAGTATGACTCTAAATGTTGTCAGCAGAGTTGACAGATAAAATCTCTCTAAAACATTTCAGAACAATGAGGCAATGGAAAACATACCTTGTGGAAATTGAAGATCAAGTCCAGTTCACAGACCTAAAAACATTACAAATACACAGTGAACATCATATAACAAGATAATTAAAAATTAGAGTAAAAAGTGCATCAATTGGAATCTTACACTTCCAAAGTAGCGATCTAGTATCTCAACATAATGATGGATAATTTCAAGGATTTCCAATTCATTATCATTCTCATCAATGCACATACAGAAATAAAGGCTAGCATACCTGCAGAATAAGCAGTAAGATGCAAAACATTTAACCAAACATGTTCTTCAAGAGAAAGAATATAAACGAATTGTATCAAAACAATGAGAAAAATGTTTGGACAAAATACAAAATGTATACTACCTTTTGTAAACGACTTTGTATCCTCTCCACTCCACAAAGTTACACAACTTAGGGGCCCGAGTGAGAATCATACCACTAAGCTCCCGGATAACCTTTATCAATCAGTTTGATTTTAAATAGATGGTGAAATGTAACATAGTTTGAATTGACTATGAAATAAGGTTCAAATTGAATTTGGGAAAGAACTTCGTACATCAATTCTATGCTCTCAGTTTTACCATCACAAAGAAGCTAAAACAAGAAACTAACACATACCTTTGTCCTTTCCTTTTGAGAATATGGTGAGTACCATTTTGTCAGCCTTACTTTCCCTTGTCTGCTAATGAGAAGAACAAAGTGAATCTGAAATAAAATGGAAGCTTAGTTGCACATCAACTGTATGAGAAAAAAAACATAAAACAAGGATAGCACTAAAAACTTCATACATTAGAAAGCATTAACAACGTTAGGAGAAATGAGGAGTTTATCACCTTACAAAATAGGTCGACGATACATGTTTAAACCATAACTGAGATACACTGAAAATGGCATACCAGCTAACAGCTGCCGGAAAAAAGCACAAGGCTAGTATTTCATACTTAGATGCCTTGTCACACTGTACATGTCACCGCTTCGACCGACATTCATCACATCATTTTACTGACACTAAACTAATTACCCAATTAGATAAATTCTATGGTTGGTAGGGTATTTTGAAAATAACTTGCTAGACACGATGGTATACCCCGGAAACTCCTTCCTTATTTTTATCATTTGCAATTCAGAATGCATGCTAATTACAAGATATGAAGTGTTGAAACCGAAGTCGCATCAAACAATGGAGTAGATGCAGAAATGAAGCGACAAAATGGAAAACAGAGTTAACAGAATGCGCATAGGAGTTAAGAATGCAATTAAATCAAGAGGTGGAGCAAAGTAGGAGAGATCTAATAGAATTGATCAGAATCATGAAGGCGAAGAGGACCGAAATTATCAATTGATTCGGCGACAATTACTTTCACATATGACAATCAACACGTCTGATCACACAACAAAAGATGGTGAATCGAGGAAGAGTATAGATAGAGCTGAATACCATGGCGGCGTTGGCTGGTCGTCGGAGTTGCAGCCGGAGCGCGGAATCAAATACCTCCTCTATCACCACCGTCTTTTTATTTTTTCTTTTACAAATTTTCAATCAAGTAGTCCTTCATCTTTTACGGAATTCTAGTTTTTCCCCTATATAAGTAGTATAATATTTTTGGGGCCAATTTCCTTATTTTCGTATTTGTTTTTTTTAAATGCTTTAATTTAACACATTTAACCTCACCTTAAATTCAAACTCATAACTTTTTAATTATAAATAAAATATTGATGGAAAATGTTATTGATACAAAAACCTTTATTTATTGATTGATTTATTATTGGGCACCTTGGTGATTTATGACTTATGAGTATATGAGAGAAAAAGGTCCCAAAATTTTTCAGTATAGGATAGTGTGAAAGAGCTTCATCTCGCCGAAGTTCTTAGTAATGACTTGGCTTGCCATCATTGAACGACTAAAAATAAAAAATAAAAAATAAAAAAAAAATCATACCAAGGATCCAAATTATATTCAAACTTGTATTTTGTGTAATGAAATGCATGAATTTTTCACTCACCTTTTCTTTATATGCATGTGCACGTTAGGGGTGTGATCTAGCATAAAGGATCGAGTCAAACTTCGTAGAAGCTTGTCTACGATTTTGAGTGCAATCAAGTTGATCTCTAGCCAGGGGAGCACACTTCTTCAACTATCTTGAATCGGGCGCGGTTGTGAACTCTGTATGTTACGGTAAATCACTTGTGATTTGTAAAGAACAAGCTTTGACATGATGCAATCTCATTTGATGCGGAGAAAATTGTATGTTACATTGAGGAGGATGCTTATCGTGTTTTATATTCTTTATATCATGTTAGATTAGTGGTATCTCATTTAGATGTTAATACTAATTATAAGGTCTCCCGAGGATGTTTCCTCTTGGGTTTTTTGTTAGGATGCAGGCAAGTTTGGGTGTGATTTAAAAATGAAGGCAGGGTATGGGTGTAGTAGCTGATCTAGTAAGTAGTAGATCATCTGAATTTGGTCTAAGAGGTAGGTGTGGTTAGCATAGTAAGTGTCAATTGTGTGACTATTCCTTAGCTTCTTCCTTATTGTTACTCGAAAAATATTTATTTTTAAAACAAGATATTTACATTACCTACGCTACACTCCAAACTAGGAAGAGATACATTGCTTCATCATTTAGACACTCAAATTTATCCATTCTCAAAAGTAAGTTGAATGTCCCTTGTTTGACGCAATAGTAAAATCATTCTATCTTCTACGATCAAGTGATCATGAATTTAAATTTTTATGAATATATATATGATATATACGTTTAAATTATTATTTTTTTTAAAAAAAAAAGCAAGTTGTAATTTTCCCATGAAACAACAGTTTAATTATTAAATCAAAAGGTCTCCACCATTTCACAAATCCTACTTATAACATGAAATACATAAATGCCAGCATCACTATATTTAAACTACATGGCAATTTATTTTTACTAATAGTATATTAAGACACATTAATTGTATCCATATTTTCTTAATGCCATCATTACAAAAACTTCTTCAAACTAAGAATTATAAGATGGAGTACTCGTATGAAGTTTTACCTAATTTATTTGTTAAATTCTCGCCTATTATATATCAATAACAGTTTTTCTAGTTAAATGATACTGACAGGAATCTATACTTTATAATACAAATTAGTTAGCATATACAAAATAATCAAATTTGCTAAATAGAAACTATATAACCAACTTTTGTGTCACTCACATTCACACACATGGTTCAATCAACTAATTAAGAAAACCCTTCCTCGTCATCTATCACTTAATACCTGCCATACTGTTGGGTTGAATCGTTGATTACCATATTTTTAATTGATTAGCCACAAAAGTCACAAAAAATAAAATATAGGAAAATTGTGGATTAAGATCTCAAAAGATAGTTTAATTATCAATTTAGACCTGAAAGATGATTTCTAAATGCAGAACCTGAAAGATCAAATAATTTTCAATCGATCATGGACCTTATATTTAAATCCTGAATTGAGAATTGTATGATTGTTCGGGTCCTGAATTAAGAATTTTAATAATTTTTTGAGTTTTGAATTAAAAATTAATATTCTGAATCATGAATTAATAATTAAATTATCTTTCGGATCCTGAATTGATAATACTATTAAAGAGAAATATTTCTTTTGATTTGGAAGTGGTGGAGAATAAACTTGTAATATTATAATTTTTTTTTTTTACTTTTGTTTTAATTTGAGAGTATTCATTTAAAATATATTAAGGAAAATGGGACTTATGTAGAATTGTGTCTACAAAGTACAAACATATATCGCACATAATTCTACTTCACAACGAGTTTTTTTATTATTTTATTTTACCATAAATTCAAAAAACGCAAAAATAAAATATACAGGCATCGGATACATGATACATCAATAAAAAAATACCAATTCTTCTAAGTTTCTTATTTTTAATGTTTTCTTATATTTCATTTATAATCGTTATTTTTTGATATGCACTCTTATTTTATAACATTGCTTTTAATAATTAATTTTGAATTTGCAGTCTTCATGGATAAATTATTATATTTGATTAATTATTACAATAGTTTGTACACTTGCAGAAAATCTTTATATCACAGAATATCATGTTTTCCATAAGTTATTAACTTATTATACTGATTATCAGCTATTATTTTCGATAAGTTTTTATACTCATTATCTATAGCGGATGGATAGGGGCTCCACCCCCAAGCTATTTTTTTTTAATTGTATTGTTATTCAGCATTTTATGAAACAATTTTCTCGTGAAGAAGAAAATATAAATTGTAAAAGAATTAAAACTAAAGTTTTTGGCAAAAAAATAATAAAAAAAATAAATCCCGTTATGAGAATTTCCACCACTGCTTATTACACTGATATGTACAGTTGCAGAATATTATATTTTGTTATTTCCCAACTCAAAAGGCACTATCCAACTCAAAAGGCTCTACTTGATAATATATGTACAATATTAATTATATTTTACGGACGACTGTAGTATGAAACTGATTCACCTTAATCCCAGGCAAAAAATTAACCGAAGATTATTTCAACCGAAATTTCACAATAATCAATTAATCAATTACGGATGCTTCGTTAATCGTGGCTAGCTTAGTTCTGGAAGATCGTCGAGATGAATATTTATGGAGCTTCTTTTTAGTACTTGCATCAATTCTCGTTGTTTTACTACGCATATAAGGAGAAATGCGATTGGTTTTGATTTGACAACCGGTCTGCGGATCATCTCCGGTCACCAACACCGGGGAAATCCGCGCTTTCCTGCTCCGTCGCGGATTGATCATGTCGCTGAGCGCGACGCTGGCTTTTAAGGCCAGCGCCGCCATATCGGAGGCGGCCAGCGGTCGCTGAAGCCTAGAGATTGGCAGCACGAAGTACATCTGGTTCGGCTCCAACGCATCCTCCACGTCGAGGCGAGGTATGTAGTCATCGAAGTAGAGGTGGTCGGAGTTGCACAGGAAGACGGAATCTGACGACGGCGACGTTTCAAACTGAATGACTTGCGAGACTATAATGGGGATAGGATAGCGGCGCAATCCTCCGGCGACTGTGATCACTGTAGCGAATGGTTTCTGGTGTAGAGAGTGATCGGAGCCCGACGACATGCAACCGCCCATTTTGTTGACAATTTAGACTCGATCGAGAAGAGAGAGAGAGAGAGGGGGAGAGAGCGGTGAATGGGGGGAAATGGGAAATGAGGCGGTGGGGGCGATTATTAAAGTGAGGGGGGTGGGGGGGGGGGGGGGGGTTTGAGCAATAAGAAAGCGATGACGTTGGAGCGATCACGTGATGTAAGGGGTGAGTCAGCTGACCTTGCGTCTCAAGCATGTGCTGCTTCCTCGCCGCGTGCCACATTTTTCTAACAAACTTGGCTAATTATTTCACTTTCACCAATTGTTTATTTCCAAACATCTCCTAAATTCATCGCATCTGTCCTACGATTATTTGTTTCTCAATACTTTTTATTAAAAAAATTTAATTCAGTGAAACAGCTTTCATTTTGTGATTGTAACGTAATTATTATTTAACATTAATTTTTCACGAAAATCAATTCTAACTACGGCTGCTATATAATGCATGTCCAGTTATTATCGTGTTAGATATTATTATGCTCGTGTCGTATTTGTATCCATTATTATTATGTGAGTTGGTGGCCGTTATTGTGTTAAGTTAAAAAAAAATTAATCCTAAATGCACAACTAATAATTTATATGTATCATGTCGAACATTATCATATTTGTATTTAAAATTTAATGGATCGTGTCATTTCGAGATTAATCTTCTCTTCTCAATTCATTCCATGCAACAAAAAAATATGGGCATTTGAATTATACATTGGATTGTAGTCTTGGGCTTTTGAGAAATCTATCTATTATACTAAAGGAGTTCCAAAATAAATCCTGCCCAAATTTTTTGAAAAATGTGCCAGATAAATTGTACAACCCTAAAACCAGTCCAATTCAAACACTGCCAGCCCTTTCCCAATTTTCAATACGTGACGTTAGAACTTCTGCTTTTATAATTTTCAAAGTTGTGAAAAGGTTAGACCTGTCTGGAAATACTCTCAATTGAGAATACAGGAACAAAAATTGAGACAGGGTAGCTTCAAGTCATTGTTGTGGGATTTCTTGGAAAAGTGCCCGACTGATTTCATAGAACTCTTTTGTTTCACAGCTTTTGAAATATGGAATCACAGGAACAACTTTTTGTTTGAAAGGAAGAAGTTTATATTTGATGATATTATTGTTAAAGTACAAAGAAAATGGGGGGGACTTCCAGAATGCACTCGAGCAACCCCAGCTTACCGGAGAAGAAAAGGAGCAAGGCAGGTGTTGGAGGAAACCTCGACAAGGTGAAATCAAGATGAATTGCGACATCTCAGTAAGAAAAGATAGAACTATTGGTTTGGAAGTCATTATCAGAAACCACAATGGAGATGTCCTATTGGCAGCTAAACTGGAAGCTAAAGCGAGAGGTCATACATCTGTTGGAAGGTATGACAATCAAGTTTGGACTTCAAATGGCAGAAAAATACAATCTGAGTATCAATAGTGGAAAAGAGATAATGCTAAAATCATTCAAAGCTTCAATGAAGTTCTTAAACCGAAGATTTATGGTGATATTATCATTGAGTATATATGAGTACACTGGAATAGAGTTGGTAAGCCAACCTTTGAAGCTATCCCAAGATCATCAAACATGGCTGCACATGAAATTGCTAGAGGTCCAAATTTTACTGTATTGGACAGATTCCAGATCATATCAGGAATGTTGTAATGAATGATATTGTAATCTCTTGATTTTTCAATGATATGATGAGTTTTTACTCTAAAAAAAAAAGCTATTGCAGCCTTTAATGTAGTTTAAAATTTACGTTTACAAATAAGAACTGATTTCTCAATCTATAAATATAGCTATTTTCCTCACACCACTTCTTTATAATGGAAGAAATATTTTTTTAAGTAAGTTGCTGAGTTCAAAAACCGTGAAGATTTTTCTGCTCGCCATAATCTCCATATCCTCGCCACCAAAATATCCCTAGCTGGAATTGTCGTTGTCGTGCCACCACCGATCTTGTAAAGATCCCCACTTCTCCCTACAAAACCGGCTTGTAAGGAGAGG
>JAPKLW010001856.1:59782-88521 GCA_026898455.1 Plectranthus barbatus | reverse complement strand
ATATAGTGGTATACGCCAAGGTCTATGGCCGATGTGGGACATTCAACCCTCCCGTCTACAGTCTCTGCTGCTGCCCTCTCTCCGCCTTCGATCTCTACCGCCGCCATCGCTGCTGATTGTCGCACTTTGTTTCCACAGTCATAGCCCTTTCTCTCGCTAATACTCTCCCCAGATTTGTCGGATGCATACGTTCTGCTGCCAATCTGCTTCCCGGCCATTTATCGCCGTTAGTATTTAAAACTATTACTCTGTGTTGAGTAAAAAATAGATTTATGTTATATATTTTTTGTAAAAAAGTGTTACTGGCCCCTTTTCTTTCTTTTGATTAAAAGAATTTACATCGAAATGTAAAAAAAAATGATAAAGAAAAGTAGTACATTAATTTCATGCTGCCCACAAAATAGTTTTTGATTAAACAATGTTTGGTTTGAGGATTTGGGTTTATGATTTTTTCTTTTTACCCCAGTTTTATGGTAAAATCCAATTATTACAGCTAACTAAATACATTTAGCGTCAGAAAAAAAAATGATCTTGTTCCTTCATTTGGGGTATAGTGGTTAAAGATTCGAGGTCTGAGGGGGACATTTGGGTGTGAGTTTGAGATTAATATAAACTTATTAAAAAATAAATAAAAAATGATCAATATATGAAACTGAACTATGCTGATAGTTTCAAATTTTGAAAAAAAAAAATATCATTTGAAATAAATTTTTGGATCACGACCAATTGTCCAATATTTCATTGAAAAATATGTTGTGTAATTATTAACCATTTAATTTTGGGTACAATTTATTTTCTTAAATTATGCAATCATGATTCATGTTTATATACCATATGTATATGACATTATTTTTCTAAATTTAAAAATATTATACCCTAAATTATTATTTTACTTAAAATTTTGGAACAAAGTTATTGGAATTTCTTTAAGTAAGAACGAACCCAGTGTCATCCTCTTCGTCTCCTTTGTGATTCCACAATTAAAAAATAAGAAATTGTGTTTATTAAAAAATACAAAACTTCATCCGCAAACCGCAAATAAATATATTTTCGTTATATCAAATAAAATAATATTTTATTTAATTTTAACTTAAATACTATTTGCCATTGCATTATTAAAAAATATGAGAAATTAAACATCGAGAATAATTTATATTATAATTATTGTAATACATTACGAATTTATATATATAAATAAATAATTTTACTAAATACATTTTAATATTATATAATAAACTGTTTAGTAATAATGACTAATGAGCCCAACCATCAATTTAATTCTCGATTTTCCGGCTCATGCAATCTTATCGACTATCGTGTAAAAGAAATTTAAAACATAGTTATAATAGAGTTAAAATTTTAAATAATCATATCTATTATTTAAAAACTTTAAATAGCGACTTTTATTTTTACATTTAAGAAATGACAATTTTTCCAAAATACTCCTTTTCATTAACAATCATGCATTATGTCAAAATTTGTATTTCGACACCTCTCATTTTAGAATAACTTGTAAATTCTAATTTTAGGAATTTAAAATCACTAGATTGACCCATGCGCGTTTCGCAGCGTATTTACAATTTTATCATAATTTATTATTAAATTATATTAATTTTATTTATTGTGTAGGTTTATAAGTAATATATAAACCTTAATCGAGTTTAAGTGAAACTGTGAATGTATTAGTCAAGTTTAGATCGAATCAAATCCTCTATTCCACAATGGTGTTCCAGTACCTCAATTATTTTAATAATTCTTATTACGAAAACAAAATAAGTATAATTCACTATACTTTAATTTATTTTAAGAAAAAAATTAAGATTTTATAAGAACACAAATTATGGTTATGAAATCAATTTTAATAATAAAATTTTAGTTAAATATAAAAATTAATTCTTAAAAAATATTATATACCCTAATTGGGTGTGACCTAATGTTAAACTTAGAAAATTAATCTACACTATAATAAATTTAAATTAAAAATAAATATAAAATAAAAATTAATAATTTAAAAGTTGAATATAAAGTGGAACATAAAATATGAATTATTGAATCTCAAGTGAGTTAAAACACATGCTTTAAATTTTTCATTTGTTTTCTCTTATTTCTCTCCACATTTCACATACATTTAGATGTGTTTTACTTTATCTTATTTTTTTTTTGTCTCTCTCAGCTATATTAGTATTATTGAACATTTATATCACAAGAGATATATATTTATTATAAACATTAAATAAATTACCTTCGTGTTATATTTTACAGTGGATGTTCATAAACTTCAATTATTGAGTTTCGCATTTGTATGATATCAGAACACAATATAATTGGGCTGAGAATATAAGGTTTTCAATTGATCTTAAGTTTGAACATGAAACTATTTTGATGTTTTTTATATGTTTGCATCTATATTTGTTGTGTTTATCTCCTCTTTTCTCTATACCTACACAAAACACAATTTAGTTTTTTTAGGAGTATTTTAAATTTAGTTTAATTACCAATTTAGGATTTGAAAGATAAAATTTCAATTAAAAATTTAAAACATCCCAAAAACTTTCGACCAAGGACCTCAATATTAGCACCTGAATTGAAAATTTATCTTTCGAATTCTAAATTAATAATTAAACTATCTTTTGGGTACTGAAATGATAATTATCCTATCTTTCATGTACTGGATCAATTATTATCCTCTTTTTGTTTTTACCTCTCACCATTCTTTTTAACTTACACACAGTTCAGTATTTATGTAAAATCTATGTTTGTATTTATATTCTAGTCTTATACTCCATTGACATTCCAACATATTTATATAATGTTTAAATAATATACTAAAAGAGTTCCGAATTTTTGTCACCCAAAATTGTCACATCAAAAAAAAAATGATAATTTTACCATCAAGCAACAATATTGTTAATATTTAATTCAAAATAAAAAAAATCACTCTACCCTTAGAACATAAAAATTATAGAGCATGTTCTTATATGGTATAATACATTCAAATATTAAACACAAGTGATTTGAGCTCTGAATTTATATTTTTATTGAGCTTGAAACTACTCTTATATGCTCGCTTGCTTATAATTATATTTAGAGATAAGTTTCATTCTCTTGCTTTAATTATTTGGGTCAATCAAATTTCCAGATTTTTAGCATTGATATGATTGTTTTGTATTTGAGACTCTTGCTTATTATGCATTTAAGTTTTTAAAATTATAAATTTCGTAAAGTTTAATATATATTGTCGCTATCAATAGCCTCTAACTTATCTTATGTCTCAAGACTTACTATACTCGAAATTAAATGCAAATCAATTGATTATATAAGTGATATGTTTACCTTTTTCTTTTTTTTGAAAACATAAGAAAAGTATTGTATGAATAATAATCTTTGTATTTAATTATAATATGTTTTCATTATATGAAAATACTTAATTTCATACAATATGGATTTTTGAAAATAACATAACATACCTTAATCTTAATTTTTGAATTGCTTGCTTTTATTTGCGAATTTTTGGTTAAAGAGGATAAAAATAACATGAAATTGAATCCAAATTCTAGGTTTTAAGAAATACAATAAAACATGCACTTTTACTTTAAGGAATTAAATATGATAATTTACTTTGAGTTTTCCATCTCCCGTATGCCCTAAAGAATTTGAGGTTTTCTCAAAACAAAACTTAAAAATATATATTCTTTATTTACAATGCTAGAAAATAAAAATATACATAGTCCATTACAAAACTAATAATATTGAATGACATCAAAGACTCCAACCATATATTTGTCAAGAAGCTTAGGTTTAGTCGATCGCTAAAATAATCCTTGCAGCACAAGCACAATAATTTCTGCAAATATTATCTTAAAACAAATAAATTGAACAATTAGTATAGACATATTATTTGAAAATATAAATCTTATAATTTATATGAACAACATTCATAAGAAAATAAGAGTAATGGAGTTCCCTCGCTTAGGGTGTAGTGATTAAAACACCTTGTATGGACCAAGAGGTCACAAGTTCGAGCTTCCCCAAGGATATCCGGGTGTGTAAGTTTAATATATGTATTCCTATTAATAATAATAATAAATAAGAGTAATGGGATGCGTATTCAATTAGCACACTAAATAGGGTATTTATACTATTTTTTTTATTATTTATAATATTTTGCAAATGCTTAATTCACCCTTAATTATGAGCATGATTAATAGTCAAACAAATCCGCTCCAATTTCTTATCATTAAATCTTTTATATCACTAATTTAGCATCAATTTTCTTTATTATTAATCAATTTTAATTCTTTAAATCATTTATGTAATATTTATAGCCTAGTAAGATTGGTTATATCAATTATTTTAATATTTCCATAATGCCATTTATCAACATGATAAATTAGTCATATTAATTAATTTTCATCATACTTTTTTTTGGGAAGTTTTGTTTAGGCTAGGAAAAATTGCTTTAAGGTCTTATTTTTTAGAATAGTATAGAATATAGATTATTACTATTCATTTTTAATTGAATGACTTATTTCCTTATTTTTTTAGTGTAGTTATTTTCGGAATGAGAATTGTCGATCTAGGACCCAAAAAATAGTTAAATTGTCAATCCAGGACCCGAAAGATGATTTATCAATCTACGACCCGAAAGATCAAACAATTCTCAATTCAGGACCTGATATTGGATTGAGAATTGTATGATCTTTCGGGTCCTGGATTGAGAATTTTTGTGATCTTTTAGGTCCTGAATTGACAATTAATCTTTCGGGTCCTGAATTGACAATTAAATTATCTTTCGGGTCCTGAATCGATAAAACTCCTTTTCGAAAACCAACATAAAATTTGTCAATCAAATAATTAGTTAATTATTGTGATTGAGCTATTAAGTACTTGTCATATTTGAAGCATCCATGTCCACCAATAAAATAAATAATAATAATAATAATAATAATAGATTATTTTCATAATTCATTAACTATTATTTAAAAAAATCATTGAGCGGACAAAAAAATTTTGTTGAAGAGTCTTGCCTTTTAGTATAGATAGAATAGTTGCCAAATATATGGCAATGTTATTTTTCAAAGATTGTTTGGGCAGGACAAAATATTTGATTGGAGTTCTGCTTTTTATTATATGTAAATATAGATACTGATATTAGAATGATTGTTTAGGTGGATTTAAAAATTGGGTAGAAATTCGAACAATCCACAAGAATTTTAAACACTCGCGAGTGCTAATAAGAATACGAAACTAATTAGGCTAATGTTTATATTGATTGATATAATATCTTTTATGTGACATAATACGATAACTATATTCCCATACATCTCGTGGTTAATATATTTACTTTATAAAATGGTGAATCCTCAATCGTATTTCTAACGTTCAAAATATACATTTTATTATTTATTCCAACCCATGTAAATAACTGTTCGTACAATAACTGCATTTCAGTCACCAACTTGCAATGAATTATGTGTATTGTATATTGTTATATTGCATTTCAATCACCAACATTATTTAATTTTTAACAACTAAAAATGTATAAATCTGTCTTTTAATCAACAATGATTTATTACTATATGAAAAATATGTAAAATACTGAATAAACATTGTGAATCACTAAAAAGCAGCTACTGATCAATTGAATGAATTGGTTTATATTATTTCAAAGAAGAACTAATTATATATATATAAAAAAGGATACATAGTCGAACTTCAATAACATAGATAAAAAATAATTCAATATTGATGAGCCAATACAAATGAGATTATTTTGGTCATTATAAAACAAACAAAAAAATAATACATAAACATCTAAAAACAATATTTAATTCCTAAATCTTATTCTTGAGTTGATTGTCGTACGTATGAGCGAAGATAGGAGCAAGGAGAGTAATTTGTTTGAGGAGATGTAATGCCATCTTTATCATCTTCTTCATATCTTTGAAAAAACCTCAATCAACAAGATACTGAAATAATGTACCAATACTCTAACATCTAACAAAATACAAAATGAGTTATGAGAAATCAAAGAAAAATATGGAGTATTTATACAATTTTTTTTACCCTAAATAATGATGAGCAATTAAGTAAAATGAATGTGATATGATTACGGCAATTGTTTGGGCACAAATTAATTTAATCAGTTTGTGACATTGAAATATATTATTTAATTAATTATTCATTTTGTGATATACCTAATATAATATGTTATTATATATAGTAAGTTTTTTTGGGGGAAAAAATTTTTAGGTGGGGGGTTTTGCCTTGCCTTTTAGTATATATAGATTTTAGAATCTGCCAAATAATTTTTTTTTAAAATCTTAATTTATTTTTAAAATTAAGAACTTCATTAGGTTGTGAATGAAAAAATCTGATTGTAAATGATCAAAATTCAAATCGCCAATGATTCCATCTAAATTCTTTAATCTAACTTAATTTTATGTTTATTTAAACAAAATTAACCCTAAATGGGAAATGATCAACATATATAAAAAAAAAAACCTATTTTCGATAGCGAATCTATTTTATTTTTTAAACCTTATTTAATTGTATTTTTTTTTGGATCTTATTTAAAACTATATATTTTTATTTCTTTATGTCGCAATTACACACACAGAGTTGTGATCATATGTTACCTACCTCCCACATGTTATATGAGGTCAAATTTTAACCTTTTATTTATTAAGGTTAATTTTGTCATTGTTTATATTCCTTATATTTTTTTTTAACGTGGTCCCCTCATCCATATTATTTTTCTTTGTATAAGTTGTGGCGTCCCTAATTCTCACCCTCACTCCACTCCAATACCTATTAATACTTCACTCATTTTCCACTCCAAAATCCAATTACATCCATTCACCAACTTTTCTTATCAGTTTTTTTAAAACAAAAAAATATGCAGAGTTTGAAAGTAATTACACAAATGATTCTTATTTAGCTGAGTGTCGTATGAAAGCAGGAGCCCCAACCTCTGTTCCTTCACCTATGATGAGGTGAAGCTTGCTTTCGACAATTCGAAGAAGCACGCCAGGTGACAGAAGTTCCGGGAGATGAGGCACCCAATGTATCATGGTGTGCGGCGGCGGAACTCGGGAGAATGGGTGTGCAAAGTGAGGGAGCCCAATAAAAAAGTCTAGATTACGCATTGTGGTGCGATTTCTTAGCGATTGTCAGCCAATCAATTTTTACCATGTAGATGTTGCATTATTTATATGATAGTTGATACATTATTTATTCTTTATCTACTACATTATCTTCTATAGTGTGTTTTTATTTTATTTTTTAAAATATAACTCCAGATTTTGGTATAATATTGAAATTGTAAACAAATAATGCAACATATTTGTCATAAATAATGTAAAATTCATAGCACATTATTAAAGATAATTTTATCACCGTTCAAATGAAATCCCTATTGAACATGATCGGAATAAGATAATCATAGTAAAATTAAATAATGCAATAGCTAAAACTGAATAATGTAACATAGTACAAAGGATAATGTAATACTGTAATATTAAAAAGGAGAATTAGATAATGTACGAGGGATGAATATAGATAATGCAACATAATATGCCATTACATTATTTTTCATATTATGTTGCATTATCTGTGTTCATCGATCTGCATTATCTAATTATCCTAATTACCTTAGTAATGTTGCAGTACTTTAAAATATATCATTACATTATCCTATGTGTTATACTACATTATTTAGTTTTAGCTATTACATTATCTAGTTTTACTACGAATATATTATTCCGAACTTACGTAATAGAGATTTCGTTTGAAAGACAATTAAATTATATTTAATTTGATATATAATATGTAAAAAAATAATTTTAAATTGAGTGAGTTATGGTTATTTAAAGTTTTCTACAAATTTTAGAGGAGAGAGAAAAATGCAATTTTAGATGTTTAACGTTAGTAGAAAATCATTGGTATCAAAATTACTATTATACCCAAATAATGTAGTATGTTTCATTAGATATTGCACTGAAATTTTTAATTTTCAAATTAAATCAAGATCGTCCAAATTCAAATCTGATGGTTGGATTTTGGCCTCATATAACATAGGGGGTATGGGTAACCATATAATGCATCACACACACACAATAGGGCTGATCTGGTGAGAATAGCCCTTATCATGAGAAATGAGAATAAATCTCGTCCATAGATTTGACAACATCAACGATCCAAATTATATAAGAGCTTTAACAAAAAACGCGGCATAATATCCTCATTTTACTTCATTGAAGGGCAACATAGTCATTATGAACGTACATGGCGCAAAAGTTGTGTTTTCTTCATTTTATGTATTATATACTTCATTTTATCTTAGTTATACTTCATTTTATCTCAATTGCGAATCATTATAAAATAAATTCGATTCGAATTTTGATGTTACACGTGACATGCATTTTATCATAGCAGTTCTTCATTATATC
Source organism: Plectranthus barbatus (assembly GCA_026898455.1). Classification (NCBI taxonomy): domain Eukaryota; kingdom Viridiplantae; phylum Streptophyta; class Magnoliopsida; order Lamiales; family Lamiaceae; genus Plectranthus; species Plectranthus barbatus. The sequence goes on along the minus strand of JAPKLW010001856.1, from coordinate 80,071 downwards.
TTAGTTATTCTTCATTTTATCTCAAATGTGATTCATTATAAAATAAATTCGATGTGAATTTTGATGTTATACGTGACATGCATTTTATCTTAGCAGTTCTTCATTATATCTTAATCATTCTTCATTTTATTTCAATTATTGTTCATTATAAAATAAATTAAATAAAAATAAAATTAATTTTTCGAAAAAAATGATTTCAATTCTCTTCATTTTATCTCCTATATACATCATTAAACGAAAAAAATCAAAATTTTAGAAACAGTTCTCTTCATTTTATCTCCTCTATACTTCATTAAATGGAAAAAATTAAATTAAATAAAAATAAAATTAATTTTTCGGAAAAATTATTTCAGTTCTCGTCATTTTATCTCCTATATACATCATTAAAAGAAAAAAAAATCAAATTTTTAGAAACAGTTCTCTTCATTTTATCTTCTCTATATTTCATCAAATGGGGAAAATTAAATTAAATAAAAATAAAATTAATTTTTCAAAAAAATATGTTAAATTTATTTTATCTATTTAAAACTTCATTAAATTAGAAAATTCAATTAAATAATAATAAAATTTAATTTAATTTTAGAGTATTGGATGACTGAACAAGACAATTGAAATTTGATGAAAAATTGAAATTGAAAAGGAATTAGAAATCCAAATATGTAATAATGAAGTTCGCAGAGGATAAAATGAAAATGGAAATTATTTGAGGAAGATACCATCAGAATAAATGACAATGATACCCTTAAATATGTAATAATTAAGTTCGCGGAGGATAAAATGAAGACGGAAATTATTAAAGCATGACCGCAGATCTTGTGAAATCAAAGGCTGAGATTTATTCTCATTTCTTACATTAACATCTATTCTCATATGATCTAACCTCTCTCTCTCTCTCTATCTCTATATATATATATATATATATATATATATATATATATATATTTACAAATTAATAGTAGGTGCAATTAGTTCAATATATTTTTTAACAACTATTTTCAGCATAATTGTAAACCTTATTAATATTAAGGATATTTATGTTCATTTACTTTAATGTGGTCATTTACTTTAATGTGGTCATTTGTTGAATAGATACATAACAATGGCTATTTAAGTTTTTGGATAGTTAAAGTGGCTATTTTGATATATTTTCACTTAGTAATAATTATTAGATTTTTTTAACTATTTTTTAAAAAAACATCTAAATAAATTCAAAGTTAGACATTTATTGGAAATGTGGAAAAATGAAGATAAAGCACCCCACCAGCATGCCTCAACACCCAATATATAGTACTCCATCTTTATTTAATTTTTAAAATGAAACCTATTCTTTTTCTAAGATTGAAAAAATATAACAAATACAAACATTAGAATTGAGCATTTATTTAAATAATAAAATAAAAACATGATAATAAAAAATTATTAGCTATATTTTATGGTTTTTATGTACTTATTTCAAAAGTTTTTGAAACGTAAGACCAAATAAATATAATATATCAAATGAAAATAAGATTAATATATAATAAAACTAATTTTCTAATATAATATAATCTTAATTATTCAATACCTAGAAGATAATAAAAATATGGGTGATTCTAAATACAGCCACGTTTTTGCTCAACATAGCCACTCTTATAAAAATAAATTAAATTATTATATCATATTACAATTATATCCTTATAACCCCTAATTTAAATCTTAATTAAAAAATTTGAAATCAAAACACATAGCCCCATCTTCACTCCCAGAAAATCCCTTGTAATGTTCGTCCATGACTTCTCGGCTGTCACCACAATTCCTATTCAAAGCAATAGGCCTAAAAGTCCTTCCACCTTCGTTGATGTTGCCATCGCACTCGCAGACGGTGAAATCTACACCATAAGCTTCAATTCTTGCTGCAAGGTACGTCTTCCCCTCCCCCAGCAATCCCAATATGCCATTACCATTCTCATTCTCATTCCCATTCCCATAATTGGACTGTCATACTCTTCTTCTTCAAACCCTTCGTCATCATTGCTATTGTCTACGAAAATAGTCCACAAGCGATAGAACAGAGATATAAGGGATTGATTCCAAAATATTGTCGGAATTCCTCCTGACAAATTTATTGGCTAGACTGAACTGATCGTCATCGACATTGTTTGAAGGAATCATCATTCAGCCCCTTAAATCTAAATTACTCTCGGACTGAACTCATAAAAAAAAAAAACAAGAATCTCCAAAAAATGAAGAATAATGCATAGTAATAATGTATGGTACAACTGAAAAATATTCATCATGTTCGTTGAAGACACATCGTCCGAATAGAGGTCAAAGCCCCTGGTAATGTAGCAGCCACACCAATGGTGGTGATTGTATTTCACGGTTATGGTATGGGGTTATAAGTTTAGTTTTATTTTTTTAATTAAGATTTTAATTTTGGGTTATAAGGTTAGAATTGTAATATTATATAATAATTTAATTAATTTTTTTAAAAGTGGCTATGTTGAGTAAAAATGTGGCTACATTTAGAATTACCCTAAAAATATATTACTAGTATATTTAATTTGATCCTACAACTAGTACGCAAAACTAAAGGAATTCATTAGATTGGGCTCTTGGCCCAAAATTTAAATTAGTTACCCAAAATGGGGGCATATTAGGGTTTGTATTTCTAAATTCTGATTCACGTGCTGCTGCTCATCACTTCCGCCGCATCTTCCAGCCGAAACAGAGAACGGTGGACGAAAAATGGGTTAGTAGATTCGATTATGCAATTCATTAGCGTTTTCATTTGTTAATCGTTATGGTATTGTAGCTCGGATCAAGGTGCACGAGATTCGGCAGAAGAACAAGGCGGAGCTGCTGGCGCAGTTGAAGGATCTGAAGGCGGAGCTGGCGTTGCTTCGAGTGGCGAAAGTCACCGGCGGCGCTCCAAACAAGCTCTCCAAAATCAAGGTTGTGAGGCTATCGATCGCGCAGGTGCTCACCGTTATTTCGCAGAAGCAGAAGACCGCTCTGCGCGAAGCCTACAAAAACAAGAAGTATTTGCCTCTTGATCTCCGCCCGAAGAAGACCCGCGCCATCCGCCGCCGCCTCACAAAGCACCAGGTATGGGTTCTTCCAATTATGCATCTACTGCTTGTATTTTTATTGTTTCGTTCAGTTATGGCAGTTTGCTCCTTCAATTCATTTTTTAGTTCATTTAATTGTATCATATATGGCCTATTTAGTTTTGATATGGATAATGTGTCCATTTAAGGATAATTATTTGAAACTGGCAAACTCCGGATGAACGATAATTATTAATGTTTCAATCTATATGTATTATAGATTGAAATGGTGTTTCCAGTTGAAAAAACATCTGAATAATTGTTAGATAGCTCTATCTGATGACGTACAACGATTTTACCATTGTTGCTCTACTCCCTTTACCCTAAAATTATATGGATGATTTTAGTGTTTATTCGGTAAATACTCAAATGTTATTTGATCATCACTCAATGGATTCTCCCTCTACTATTCTTCTTCTTCTTTTTTTTTCCCCCAAATTGCAATAGCATTCAGTAAAATATATGGTTGGTTTCTTTCTTTTAGAAATTTGTCTACATGCATGTCTGTATGTAACTATGTTAAGAATGAATTTGATATTTTCACTGCTTTTTCCATTTGTTTCTTATAGATCATCTGCCACGGACTATAAACATATATAATTGTGCTTTGATCTACTTTTTGAGTAGAACCATTGTTTTTTAGTGGGTAGTAGATGCTCCGGCTAAATTCTTCAAAGCCAATACCACCTATTCTATCTCTTCCCCAGTGAATGATTTCCACTATCTAGCAATCTCTATCATTAACATCTCAATATTTGCTAATAGCCGGGCTTTGCCAGCTTTTGATTGTCTAATGTGATATTCATGAATGGCTGCCTTTGTATTTGTCCTCACAAATTCTTCACTAATGTTTATTTCTTTAATTTTGTTATGGCATATGTTTTCAGGCTTCTTTGAAAACGGAAAAGCAGATGAAGAAAGAAATGTACTTCCCTTTGAGAAAGTATGCCATCAAAGTTTAACTCGTTTCTCTGCACAAGAAAGTCCACCATTGGAGTATTATCAAAATTTGTTTTGCTTCCATTTTTTTTACTTGGCGTTTGCCTGGCATCACTTCATTTACATCATCCATCTAATTTTGTCATTCAATTAAACGTGTTTACTTCTTGTTTCGCTTCATATCTGCTGGTGAACACAATAAAATTTATATCCCATGTAACAAAATCTGATGGTAGAAAGAAAACATACTTCGATTTGGAGATGTAAGTCTTAATGTTTATAAAATAGATATATTAGTAATATAGGTAAATCAGGATCTAATAAAATAATAAAGTTAGTTGATTTGGATTATGCTTATCAGAAATCACTCAAACTCAATCATTTGAATATATAATTTATTTCTTACTTATTCACATCATCAAACCCAATTATAATTATTTTATAAAGTTTATTAATGACTATCAAATATTCAAATATATTTATTTTATTAACCTTTATTTTGTAAATAAAAATTTTCTTGAAAAGGTAAATGGGTATATTTCATAATTTTGAAAAAAATATATTTATATAAAAATTATTCTCTATTTGAAGTGAATGAAAAACTATGAATTTTTGGTTTATTATATATTTATTTTTTATTATTTAAAAGAAATATAAATTTTAGTATTGTATGATACAAAATAAATTTATCAATAGAAATGAAAATAAATGTAAAAATTCTATAGGTCCATAATTAAATAATTAAAGAAAAATAACTGTGGAGTCGAGAGACCTTTGTTTCTAGTAGACCTCTTTTAATAATTTTTGCACCATTTTATTTATATTTTAATTATTTTGATTTTGCTGATGTGGCAGGTTGGATTAGGGGTAAAAGATTATTATTATTTATAGTCTTATAATAGATGCATTATTTATTCAAAACAAAAACTGAAATATTTGTATCTCCATAACAAAGTGAGCAACTAAAACATTTAAAAAGAAAATGACATTTATTAAATTATAATCAGCCTTTAATTGTCATGATGATACAATGGAGGCTTGTTTGGTGTAAAAGAATGAATGCTGACCATGAATATGGCAGTTTGGATGAGCTGTGATGGAGATAGGTGATCATTCATTTTTGCTAGTAACTTAATTATTAATTTTTCATAATCTATAAATATACTAAAACAAAGAAGTGGTTATTTTTGCTAGTAACTTAATTATTAATTTTTCATAATCTATAAATATACTAAAGTAAAGAAGTGGTTATTAAATGAAAGGGCAGGAACAGTTATTGAGCAAATATATAATTATTTCATTTTATGTAATTGAATAGTTATTATTTAATAATAATTTATTAGTATAATTAATTTTGTCTAATAAATATCTCAATTTTTTTAAAATTTTTTTTCATTAATTATCAACAAAGTATTTATTTTTCTACAATGATCTTGAAAGTTTTATAATTTTATAGTTCATATAAGATTCAACAATCAGGAAATAATTAAACATTGAAAATTAAATTGTGATTATCAAATTATTTTAAATTATATTTTTAGCATCTATTTAATAATAACTTTAAAAAATTTATAAGATAAATCATTATAACATTAATAAATTTATTATTTATATAGATAATATTATATAATTTATATAAATCCTGTAAAGATTAATTATTTTTTATAATTTAAAATTACTTAATTATATATGTTATTTATCATGATAAAAAAACTGAACAACCCACCAATATAATTATATGTAGAAACAGAATTATAGAAAATTATATATAACATCATAACTATAACTACAATCAAATATCATATGTTTTTTCATTTCACAAAGCCCTCTAATTTTTACAATGTGATTATATAGATTAATTTTTCTTTTCTTTTATATAATTTAGTATTTTTATTTTATGCTAAAATATATAAAATGTGTATATCAATTAGTATTTTCTATATGTTAAAAAATATAAAACATGGGTACATCAATTTGATTTTTAAATTTGTTTAAATTAGTATTTTTTTTAATGTAAAAAATATAAAACATGGGCACAACATGTTGAAAACGTGTACTTAATCATATCTATTAAAAACACAATTTTTGCATTTATATTGTGACATAAACTGGCTACCTAAAATCATAAATAATGTTTGATACACTATATTTTTTTAATAAAACTTAGATTCAATAATTTTGTGCAACGCATGTAATACCCCGCCTGTATTTATACTTTTATAGCAATTTTTCGGAATTAATAAATAAAATTATTCCTGATTTTGTATACATATTTTGTGATATCGAATTGAGGAAATGATTATACAACCGAGATGAATTATATTGGTGGAAATGAAGTGGATAATTAATGAGTTATGAATTATGGAAATTTGATGGCATCTATATGTATATAGGAATGATCTTTATACAATAATTAAGGAGGATATATTTGATTTATATTAATGTATATAGATATGTATATACATAATATTATGTGTACATTATGAGGGAAATAAGGAATTATAACAAATATATGTAAGAAAATCATCCCATTTTCATACTTCTAAGTTTTGAGCTAGAGAGAGAAACCCAAACCCCACTCAATCCTGTCGACTTGCCGGCCATTTTCCGGTCATCTCCGGCAACCTCCGATAAAACCGACTTCACCATCGTGTAGTACGTCCTTCAGGCTTCATTTTGATATACGGTGGCTGCCGTGAAGTGGAGTATTGACGGAGATATTGAAGTAAGAAGTTGGGCCGTCGGATTTTAAGTGAGTGTAATTTCCAGATTTTAGAACTCATTTAATCGAGTATATTTCGAGTTTTGGTTGATATAATCGTGTTCCTTACTTTCTAAGGAGTTTTCGGACACCAAGAAACGTGTATTTGGCCGCCAGAATTGTCGCCGCCGCCGTGAGGGAGAGAAACTCCGGTGAGCTCTCGTGAGACCCCCTTTTTTTGCGTTTAATTTGGGTTTTGTTGTGATATTCATGTTCTAGGGAGTCCTAAGATTTTGAATATGTTATTGCATGTGAATTTGAATGGTTGGAATGGCCGGAATCGGCGAAAACAGAGCCACCTTGTGAATGGCCGGAGAAGACAACCCGTATCGACCGAGATGGAGCTCATCTCGGTCGACACAGGTGTTTCGGCCAAGATAGGGTGTCTCGATCGAAATGCTCGTTTCGACCGAGATGGAGAGGAACCCGGTCGAGATGAAAATTTACCCCGAGACGGCTAGTATCGGTCGATACAGACAAATCGACCAACATGAAAGGATCTCGGTCGACGTAGCCATCTCAACCGAGATGGATGTGTCTCAGTCGAGACAGACATCTCGATCGAGATGATTCTATTTCGGTCGAGACAGAGAGAGAGATTGATATCCAGTTTTGTAATTCTCGTTCTATTTCCGAATTCTTTTCAAACCTTATTCGATTCCTGAAGTTTACGTTATTATCTTAGAAGAATGATAAGTTATACGAGTATTGTTTTGTCCTAGATCGTTCGTACTAACTTGGGTATCCCTACCTTGTAGGAGATTGAAAGCGAGAGTCAGTAAGCTCAAACTAGCAAGAAATCATCTATACTTAAAGCCAAAAACAAGGTGGGAAACTATTTCAGTAAAATCAAAATGCGTGTTTTCCTTTTCAAAAATGTGTCAAAACTGTTTTGATTTAAATTGAGACTGCTATGCATGTTTTGTGCTATTATATCTGTCATCTGTCGATTCCCATCGACAGAGAGTATAACTAATGAGTTTAGAACCAGGTTCTCATAACTGCGCTAGAACTCATTTAGTGAACAGGGTTGGAAGCCCCTTGGTATTGATTGGGTGAATTGTCCCCATGTATTTGTTGAAATGAGGCGGAGTGTCCTCTAGTGTTTAGATCCGGTGATTATTATTAAAACGATCAGGTCTCAAAATGGATTTCTGAGACTAGTGCACTTAGATGACAATAGGTTGAGTGTGTTTACATTCCTAACTGATCATCGTAACTTGGAAGTCGGCCAACTTCCAGTTACAACACTGAAACAGATATGATAACATGTAACTAGCACGTGCAAAATAAAATGTTTTGGATAGCACAGTTCTTTTCAACAAAACCCCGTGTCTATCCGTGCAAGTTGCATAGCATTTCTCCTATATAAAATGTATGTTTTTGGGTATGTTTCTCATTGGGTTCATTAGTACTCAGCCCCTCGTATTATTTCTAAAATACGCAGGTTGAGCAGCAAGGATGGGCGAGCAGGGGTGTAAACAGGCGAAGTAAAGAATTTTGAAGAACTCATAGATCCTGAGATATGCATCTTCATATGCATATCTCCGCCACGCTACACACACGCTGCTATACTCTCTGAATTTTTCCTTCTCATCTTAAATTATTTATATGTTTTGAATATCGTTTCTCTTAAACTTGACTCGGAGTATGTATTCTGATGATTTCATTTATCTTTTATTTTATCTGAAGTCTTCTGCTTAACTATTTGAAGTGAGAGAATGTTTGACAAAACCTGAAACATCAATGTAACGCGACCCCAAATTGGGAAGGTCAGTTGGGGGCGTTACAGAGGTGGTATCAGAGCCAGGTTTTGAAAATTTCAAACAAAAATTTTGAAGTAATTTGAAAAATTCGAGTCTTAGAAATGTTTTGAAGCTAAAAGTTGTGTGAAGTATTCGCTCGTGTTTACACCCTACTCCATCCTGCGCCACCTGAGGTCCGTTTTCAAAATTTAAAAGTTTCTCTGCTTGCAATTTCACTACGATTAGAATGTCTTGAAATATTTTGAATCTTTTGAAAGTGAATTGAGAACTGAAAGAAAACTGACTTTATACGGAGTGAAAAGGGTGGGTTGATTTGAATGGAATTGATTTTATATTAAGCAAGAGTGCTAATGCTGGTTGTTGATAGAAATGATTTGGAAGTGTTGAGTTTGAGAAGTTGTGAATACGAAAGTGGAAAATTTTATGGGTTGAGAAGGTTTTGATGTTTAAAAGATGGAAGTTTTATGTTTATTTGGCACCGGAGAGGTGACTTTTTCTTGAAAGTGTGAAATGAGTTTGAATTTATCGATTGATAATTGAATTAATTGCAAGCATTTAAAATCTTGGTAATATGGCTATAGATGTGCTAGATGAGTATTGAGCTATAGTACGACATAATTTGATGATGAACTAAGGGATAACTGGGACAGATCACGAATGACTAATTAACTGTGGGCCTTGAAAAGTCATTTATTTGATTGATGAGTTATGGTGAGTTGGTGTTGTAAGAGTGGAATGAGAAGGCATTTTGATAATCGAACTTAGAACTTGACTTTGGGTGTGGAAATTGAAAATTTCCTTATTGTGTTGATTTGATTGAGTAGTGAGAGTGAAATGACTTGTAGAAACTACAAGCTAACATGTAGTCGTAAAGAATGTACATAGTGAGACTGGCAGATATAGTCAGACTTGGAGTGAGTTAGTATATGCGAGGATCCGAAGGAACCTCAGCAGGGTGTGTGGTGTATTTATTCTATATGACCTCGTACTGATTGTGTATTAATTGTTTTGGTGATTGATGGACCCCCAGGACAGGATTGTGAGACGGTTCAGAGAGCATCTTTCTTTTCCCGAGGAGAACCTCTTGTCGGCATTGGTGGAATACCTGACATTATGGGAGAGGGTGCGATATTCAGGAGTGACGGACAGGGAGGCGGTGGAAAGGACGATGAACCTGATGCCAGACAGGTGGACCAACTGGGTGTTATCATTGACTAGATGACACTGTGATAGCGAGATAGGTACCGTGGGGAGTTATCGTCGTTTTATGGGAGACTTGATTCAGAAGGTGGTTGCGGAGGGGAATCCTTTGCCAGCATCTTCCAGAGGCAGTCAGGCATCCAGGACTAGGACTTCATCACCGCAGTGGACTCCAGCGTCGCCGCCAGCGCCAACCGTTGCCCAGGCTGCATCTGTGCCTATACCTACGTCGCGACCGAGGGTACGACCAGTACCGAGTACACCTGCAGCAGCGTATATGCCATTTCTGCCCGAATATCCGCAGGGAGGGACTTACGATCCTTATGCTTTCTGTGACATGTCCATGGCTTCAGTCCAGTCTCCTACACAGTATCAGGATCCGATGTTGCCTATGGGAGATTGTAGACCGCCCGTACCATCGTTTCAGCAGCCACAGCAGGATATGGGAGGACCCAGCAGGGTTAATCAGGCGCATGATTCAGTAGGGTTAATCGTTTCGGAGATGTGGCCTAGACCGACCCCTAGCGGACAGGAGGACATGTTTGGTGGTCATGGGATCATTCATGGTTACGGGACGAGACAGGCGCCGATATGCCTACCCAGCGACATAGAGGGCAGTCGAGGGTGGATGGCAGGAGCTCAAGATAGGGGGAAAGAACCGATGAAGGCAGAGGATGATGATGATGATGATGATGAGGACCCGTCTGAGGGATCTGAGTGATTGATGCTATGCTTTTATCATTTCAGTTGTTCTGTATTTTGTTTTGGACCTTTTGAGGTTATTATTGATGTATGTTGTCTTTTTGTGGACCTTATTATGGGGATTGACAAGAGAACGATGTGATGCGAAACTATTTGGCTATTGAAGGATTGATTTGTTTATGCTATTGATTGGTGAATTGTTTAAGAGCTTTTGATTGAGTATTAGATATTCTGTTGGGATTATTGTGAGGTGCTGACTAATCTTGTTTTGCAGAGAGAACCAATGGAATATATTGAGCAGGGCAGAGGAAGAGGCCGTGGTAGAGGTAGAGGCCGAGGTCGAGGTAGAGGCCAGAGAGGCAGGGGACGTGGGAGAGCTAACCCACAACCAATTTATGAGGAACCACTTTGGGAGGAGGCCCCTAATAACTAAGAGTATGAGGAGTTTGAGATATTGTCTAATGAAGAGAGTGCTGCAGGACAGCAAGGACCAGTTCCGCCACCCGAAGGAAATGCACCAGAAATTCCATCAGTCATGTGGGTGGAAACATTTAGGAAGCAACAGCCCCCGACATTTGATGGGACTGGAGGCCCCACAGCTGCAGAGGATTGGGTAAGGGAGTTTGAAAAGATTTTCAAGCATATGAGGTGTTCTGAGGATGAGAAGATAAACTGCATGTCTTACCAGTTGAAGGGAAAGGCAGACAGATGGTGGGAGACTTATGTTAAGTCTGTCGCACCAGCAGAACGAGACCATTTGAGCTGGAAAAGATTCAAGGAGGCTTTCTTCGAGAAATATATTCCGAAGCAGTATCGGAAAGAGAGGGAAGTGGAGTTCTTCCTGTTTGAACAAGGGAAGCTGTCTGTAGAGGAATATGACACGAAGTTTGGGGAGCTTCTCCAGATGGCGCCGCATCTGGCGGATACGCCACAGAAGATGGCAGTGAAGTTTAGAGATGGTTTGTGCGAGGAAATCCGCACGCAGTTGGCGACCATGAAGGGCCTGAGCTATCAAGAACTGCTAAGCCATGCCTTGGACATTGAAGCGTCCAAGAAAAAGAAGAAAATGCCGGACTGGGGAGTGCAGGAGGTACAGACCCCAGTTCCGATTCAGAAGAGGAAATGGGAAGAGCCGCCTAGGCAATTCGTTCAAGGTCAGGGCAGTCAAAAGCACCATGACTAGGGCAGACAACAGAACTTCCAAGGAAGGCCGGACCAGCAGAACTTCCAGAGATTCAATCCTCAGCAGGCTCAAAGGCATGATCAGGCAGGACTGCAGAACTGCCAAAGGTGTGGCAGGAGGCATACCGGAGGTTTTCAGGGAAATGCAGTTAGGTGTTATAACTGCGGAGGCCAAGGTCACTATGCCAACCACTGCCCAACACCGCCAGCTCAAGGTGGTAATCGCCAGAACTTCCAAAGGCCGGCGAACCAGCAGCTGAGGGCTATTAGAGGACACCGCCAGCCGTGGAGAGGCAATGCTGGAAACCGAGGAGGAGGCAGACAGGGTAATCAGGCTCCACCCAGGAACTATGAGGGTAACCAGCAGGGTGGTGATGGTCAGCAGAGGAGAGCCCGAGCCTATGCTTTGGATGGCAATCAAGATGATGGGAACTTGGCAGGTATGGGATGCATTAATGATATACCTGTTATGGTATTATTTGATACCGGAGCATCGCATATATTCATTTCATCTGCATGTGTTGAGGCACTAGAACTTAAGGTAGAGAAGAATAGTCATGACTTGAACGTAGCAATACCTTAAGGAGAAACCACTATTTCTACTTTAGTGTGCCGAGACTTGAGAATCAAGTTGAACGAGAATGAGATTCAGGTAGCAGAGTTGAACGTACTAGACATTCATGACATAGATATAATCCCAGGAATGGATTGGCTGTCAGAGAACAAGGCGATGATCTTGTGTCGCGAGAGAAGAGTTATCATTCCGCAGCAAGGGAATGAAAAGACATTTGTGCATGGGTTCAGGAAAAGGCAGAGAGTACCTATAATCTCTGCAATTCAAGCAACGAAGTTGTTGCGTAAGGCCAGGAACCAAGCCTTCTTAGTGTACCTTGAAGGAGAAGAGAAACCGGAACTAACAGTGTAAGATGTACCCATAGTAAGGGAGTTCGAGGATGTGTTTCCGAAGGAACTACCAGGGTTACCACCAGATAGACAGGTGGAGTATACCATTGATCTGGAACCGGGTGCGACACCAATTTCTAAAGCTCCGTACCGCATGGCCCCGAAGGAATTACAAGAACTGAAGGTCCAACTTCAAGAATTGTTGGATATGGGGTATATTAGGCCTAGCGTGTCACCATGGGGTGCACCGATTCTATTTGTAAAGAAGAAGGATGGGTCGATGCGTATGTGCATTGATTATAGGGAGCTGAATAAGTTAACGCTAAAGAACAGATACCCGTTACCAAGGATTGATGACCTATTTGATCAGCTTAATGGAGCGAATGTGTTTTCTAAGATCGATCTTCGATCAGGGTATCATCAGTTGAAGATCCGGAATGAGGATATTCCGAAGACAACATTCAGAACAAGATACGGTCATTAGAAATTTGTAGTGATGCCGTTTGGACTCACGAATGCACCTGCAGTGTTCATGGATTTAATGAATTGAGTATTTCATCCATATCTCGATAACTTCATTTTGGTGTTTATCGATGACATTCTGATATACTCGAAGAGCGAAGTGGAACATGAACATCATCTGAGGACGGTATTCAGCAAGTGTGAATTTTGGCGGAGAGAAGTGACGTTCTTGGGTCACATCGTTTCGGCTAACGGAATCAAGGTAGATCCAGCCAAGATTCAGATAGTGATGGATTGGAAGTCACCAACTACGCTGAACGAGATTCGCAGTTTTCTGGGTTTAGCCGGTTATTACAGGAGATTCATTGAAGGCTTTTCGAAGATCGCGAAGCCAATGACTCAGTTACTGCAGAAGGGTGTGAAATTTGTATGGTCAAATGAGTGTGAAGAGAGCTTCCAGAAGTTGAAGCAACTGTTAACAACCACGACAGTCTTAGTTGTGCCGGAATCAGGTAAGAATTTTGAGGTTTACACAGATGCATCGAAGAATGGGCTAGGTTGTGTATTGATGCAGGATGGTAAAGTGATAGCTTATGCGTCAAGACAATTAAGACCGCATGAGGTAAATTACCCGACTCACGACTTGGAGTTAGCAGTCGTAATCCATGCCCTGAAAATCTAGAGGCATTATCTCTATGGAGTTAAGTGTGCCATATTCACAGTTCACAAGAGTTTGAAGTACTTCTTCGAACAAAAAAACTTGAATATGAGGCAGAGAAGATTGTTAGAATGTAGGATTCGAGTCTACAGCCAACAACATGAGTTGTTATTTAATTCGCAGGACTGTTCTTAGGATATCAAAAACAAATTCAATTAAATAAACCATGCGAATCCTATGCATGCTCCTACAAACTTAATTGCATAGGATGGATTAAGGGAAATACCTTTCTTCAATCGTTTGATCTACAGATCTAGATCGGAGAATGAACGATGAAGTTAGATCTGAAGCGAAATGGAACTCTTCTTCGATTGTGTTCCTACAGATCTGATCTTCTGATCTGTTCTCTTGCTCCTTGGAAATCTGGTGAGGATTATCCACCAAGTTGAATCAGAAAGCCGGAGGATTTGATCAGAATAAATCCCTCCTTCTGATCGCCCAATCTCGCCCTCTCTCTCTCAATATTCTAATTGAATATTAATTGTATACTGTATTGTGTGCTACTTCTGATCTGAGAGGGAAAGACTATTTATAGTGTTAGGGTTTTGAGGAACCCTAACCCTAGTTGGGCTTGAGCAGTGTGTGGGCCAGATCAAGGATCAAATGCAAATAATAAAGTGGGCCGTCTTTATTAATTAATTCTTCCTTTTTCAACCCAGAACATAATTAATTAATAAAACATTGTTTTAACCTTCACCACGGTAACAATGTTGACTCGCCCCTTTATTACCACGTTATTAGGAACGAGTTGCATTAAACTAACATGATCCACATATTTAAGGTTTTAGACATTCATTAATTAATTTGGTTTATGACAATTAACCATAATTAATTAATATCTTATTTCCTGATCAATACCACTCACTCCTTTTCTCTTATGCTTGAACAAATCATTCAGCCTGCAGGACTTAGCATAAAGAACCTTGTGAGCTCATCAGGGAATGTCACCATCCTGAAATGGATATGCTTACCTATACATCCAGCCTAAGCAGACCCCACACAAATTGCCAACACCCAAAGTGCAGGTATAAGAGTACATGTAAGACTCGCCACCATAGCAGATCAAAGTGTGGTCAATCCGTGTGTGCCCCTTATCCTTCAGTAAGGTTTAAGATCATAGGAAGTATGTTAGGGATCTGGCTCATTCATATGTCAATGAGAATGGCACATCCAACTGTTGATCCCATCAATACATAAATATGTACCGACACATCAAGTAGCTAGGATAAACCCACTTATGAACCGATGTGCCGCAGCTTAAACCAACAGCCTATCCAGGGACTGTTTCAGCTGTGATACTGTTTATATCTCGCTAGGTCAAACGAACCATATGATCCTCTGTGATCTCCTACACACCATATGGTCATCCCTATCTACGAGATAAAAGGATATTATAGTTCGTTATATGTTCACATTTATCAAAAAACGAGAATTGTTGATGCAACAGATAAATGAAGGCGAGTATACAAACACTTAATCATTTATGCTTTTTTTATACAATCCCAACATAGAACTCGTGAATGATTATGATCTAACAATTAATTATCACCCAGGCAAGGCCAATTCAGTGGCAGATGCCTTGAGCAGGAAATGAGAAGCTCAGCTAGGCTGCATGCTTACAAGAGAAAGCAGACTAATCAAGGAGTTCGAGAAGCTCAGCCTAGAGGTGATATCGCCTTCAGAAAGGAAGAGACGCGAATTAGCAACTTTGACAGTAGTGCCGGAAATAAGAGAGAGAATCATTGAGGCACAGAAAAAAGATGCAGAAATTGAGAAGTTGCGTCAGAAGCTGAAGGTCAAGCCAGTGGGAGAGTATCGGGAAGCACCTGACACTGCGTTATTGTTCAGAGATAGAATCTTGGTGCCGAGTAGTGAAGAGTTAAGATATGAGATTTTGAGTGAAGCTCATGATACGCCGTATACCGTTCACCCAGGAAGTACTAAAATGTATCAAGACCTGAAAACTAAGTACTGGTGGGATGGTATGAAAAAGGATGTAGCCTTGTATGTGGAGAAATGCTTGGTTTGTCAACAAGTTAAGGCGTTACATCAACGATCGTATGGGAAGTTGCAGCCGTTAGACATCCCTGAGTGGAAATGGGAACATATCACCATGGACTTTGTAACGGGATTGCCGAGATCACAAAAAGGGAATACGGTGATATGGGTCGTAGTGGATCGTCTGACGAAGAGTGCTCACTTCTTGCCAATTAAAGTAAACTATGGATCAGACAAATTGGCTCAGATTCATGTCCGAGAGATAGTCAGACTGCACGGAGTGCTGAAATCTATTACGTCTGACAGAGATGCGAAGTTCACATCTCGATTTTGGATGAGTTTACAACAAGAATTGGGGACTCGCCTGAATTTCAATACGACATTTCATCCTCAATCAGATGGACAATCTGAGAGGACAATCCAAACTCTCGAGGACATGCTGAGAACAGTGGTTTTAGATCGAGGAGGCAGTTGGGAGCCGATTTTGCCTTTGATTGAGATTTCTTATAATAACATTTATCAGGCGACAATCGGAATTGATCCTTACGAGGCTTTGTATGGAAGGAAGTGTCGTTCACCTCTATATTGGGATGAGGTAGGAGAACGAAAGATTATTGGACCAGACGTTGTTAATGAAATGATTGAGATTGTCCGGTAGATCAGAGGAAGAATAAGGGAAGCGCAGAGTAGGCAGAAATCCTATGCCGACTCAAGGAGGGCTGAATTGTGTTTTGAAGTGGGGGATAAGGTATTCCTTAAAGTTTCACCTCCCTAAGGAATAGTGCGATTTGGAGTGAAAGGGAAACTGAGACCGCGCTATGTGGGACCGTACGAAATATTAGAGCGCATTGGTCCAGTAGCGTACAGATTGGCATTACCCCCAAGCATGGGTAATATTCATAGCGTGTTTCACGTGTCACAGTTGAGGAAGTACGTATATGATCCTAGACAAGTGATTCGTCAAGAGGAAGTGGTTTTGAGTCCGGAATTGCGATATGAAGAGCGACCGGAGGCAATATTAGATCGTAAGATACAAGAGCTCAGGAATAAGTCAATTCCGCTCGTTAAGGTGCTTTGGAGTCACCACGGAAGTGAGAAAGCGACCTGGGAGTTGGAAGACAAAATGAAAGAGAAATACCCCTAACTTGAGGATTTGTAAATTTCGGGACGAAATTTTTATAAGGGTGGGGGGATGTAATACCACGCCTGTATTTAGACTTTTATAGCAATTTTTTGGAATTAATAAATAAAATTATTCCTGATTTTGTATACATATTTTGTGATATCGAATTGAGGAAATGATTATACAACCGAGATGGATTATATTGGTGGAAATGAAGTGGATAATTAATGAGTTATGAATTATGGAAATTTTATGGCATCTATATGTATATAGGAATGATCTTTATACAATAATTAAGGAGGATATATTTGATTTATATTAATGTATATAGATATGTATATACATAATATTATGTGTACATTATGAGGGAAATAAGGAATTATAACAAATATATGTAAGAAAATCATCCCATTTTCATACTTCTAAGTTTTGAGCTAGAGAGAGAAAGTGAGAGAAACCCAAACCCCACTCAATCCCGTCGACTTGCCGGCCATTTTCCGATCATCTCCGGTGACCTACGACCAAACCGACTTCACCATCGTCTAGTAAGTCCTTCAGGCTTCATTTTGATATACGGTGGCTGCCGTGAAGTGGAGTATTGACGGAGATATCGAAGCAAGAAGTTGGGCCGCCGAATTTTAAGTGAGTGTAATTTCCAGATTTTAGAACTCGTTTAATCGAGTATATTTCGAGCTTTGGTTGATATAATCGTGTTCCTTACCTTCTAGGGAGTTTTCGGACACCAAGAAAAGTGTATTTGGCCGCCGGAATTGTCGCCGCCGCCGTGAGGGAGAGAAACTCCTGTGAGCTCTCGTGAGACCCTAATTTTTTTGCGTTTAATTCGAGTTTTGTTGTGATATTTGTGTTCTAGGGAGTCCTAGGATCTTGAATATGTTATTGCATGTGAATTTGAATGGTTGGAATGGCCGGAATCGGCGAAAACAGAGCCACCATGTGAATGGCCGGAGAAGACAACCCGTATTGACCGAGATGGAGCTCATCTCGGTCGACACAGGTGTTTCGGCCGAGATAGGGTGTCTCGGTCGAAATGCTCATTTCAACCGAGATGGAGAGGAACCCGGTCGAGAGGAAAATTTACCCCGAGATGGCTAGTATCGGTCGAGCTGTGCATATTGACCGATATGCAGGGCATATCGGTCGATATAGACAAATCGACTGACACGAAAGGATCTCGGTCGACGTAGCCATCTCGACCGAGATGGATGTGTCTCGGTCGAGACAGATATCTCGATCGAGATGATTCTGTTTCGGTCGATATAGAGAGAGAGATTGATATCCAGTTTTGTAATTCTTGTTCTATTTCTGAATTCTTTTCAAACCTTATTCGATTCCTGAAGTTTACGTTATTATCTTAGAAGCATGATAAGTTATACGAGTATTGTTTTGTCCTAGATCGTTCGTACTAACTTGGGTATCCCTACCTTGTAGGAGATTGAAAGCGAGGGTCTGTAAGCTCAAACTAGCAAGAAAGCATCTATACTTAAAGCCAAAAACAAGGTGGGAAACTATTTCAGTAAAATCAAAATGCGTGTTTTCCTTTTCAAAAATGTGTCAAAAGTGTTTTGATTTAAATTGAGACAACTATGCATGTTTTGTGCTATTATATCTGTCCTCTGTCGATTCCCATTGGCAGAGAGTATAACTAATGAGTTTAGAACCAGGTTCTCATAACTGCGCTAGAACTCATTTAGTGAACAGGGTTGGAAGCCTCTTGGTATTGATTGGGTGAATTGTTCCCATGTATTTGTTGAAATGAGGCGGAGTGTTCTCCAGTGTTTAGATCCGGTGATTATTATTAAAACGATCGGGTCTCAAAATGGATTTCTGAGACTAGTGCACTTAGATGACAGTATGTTTCAGTTACAACACTGAAACATATATGATAACATGTAACTAGCACGTGCAAAATAAAATATTTTGGATATCACGGTTCTTTTCAACAAAACCCCGTGTCTATCCGTGTGAGTTGCATAGCATTTCTCCTATATAAAATGTATGTTTTCGGGCATGTTTCTCATTTGGTACATTAGTACTCAGCCCCTCGTATTATTTCTAAAATACGCAGGTTGAGCAGCAAGGATGGGCGAGCAGGGGTGTAAACAGGTGAAGTAAAGAATTTTGAAGAACTCATAGATCCTGAGATATGCATCTTCATATGCATATCTCCGCCACGCTACACACACGCTGCTACACTCTCTGAATTTTCCTTCCCATCTTAAATTATTTATATGTTTTGAATATCGTTTCTCTTAAACTTGACTTGGAGTATGTATTCTGATGATTTCATTTATCTTTTATTTTATCTGAAATCTTCTGCTTAACTATTTGAAGTGAGAGAATGTTTGACAAAACCTGAAACATCAATGTAACGTGACCCCAAATTGGGAAGGTCAGTTGGGGGCGTTACAACGCACGGGTGACATACTAGTATTTTATAATGTAATAATATTTCTATTAGTAGTTGCAAATGCAAGCTATTAATTATTGTAGGTTGCTACAAATATAACAAAATTAAATTAATTACTGACTTACATGCATGTGCGTTTTATCTATTTACTTGTATCTATGCAAGAATCCAATGAAGTCATACAGTATAAAATTTGATAGCATTAATTTTTACGATGCAATTTTCTATGTATATTTGATATGAGTGGAAATTAGACCAAATATCTTGTGTTAAATGCTCAACTCTTTTTTTGTTTTGTTGTTTCAAACATAGAAATTAACGAACATTTTCTTAACATTCTATCACTATTCACTAACTTTAAATAGATTTATATAACAAATTGAATTCAATTGATTAGTTCAAGAACTCTTTTATAGTTAAATATGAGCCCAACTGGCATATTCTCGTACTATATTTCGATTAAAACTTAAATTCATTTTTTATTTAATTTCATAAAATCATATTATATAAGGTTGACGCCATGAAAAAGTAGCTGTAAGTTGCAACCACATTTCTCCCTCACCTCTTTTTTCTTTCTTTCTTTTGTGGCGGGTAAGGTTACTAGTCCCATTGAACTAGAGTTTTATAAAATGCATGATCTTATTTTTTTTGTGCAATATTCCAGTTAATTTCAATGGGAGACAGTTCAAAAAAGGTATGCATACAAGCATGAAAATTATATATAGATTGAAGTAGAATTAACTTATTGTACATTAATTTTGCTTTTTTTAAGCCATCGCAGTATAACCCTAATAATTTTGGCCGAGCTCCAGGGGGTGGTGGCGCTGTGAAAAAGCAGTGTGAATGGATGTGAAAAAGCAGTGTGAATGAATGTGAAAAAGCAGTGTGAAGCAGTGTGAAAAGCAGTGTGAATGGTGAAAAAAAAAAGGTGGCAGTAATCAATAAGAGTTGGTGAAGAATTTGAAAACACCCACGGTCTTCAAATTGGTGTGCTTCACCCTCTCTATAAATAGAGACA
>JAPKLW010001856.1:31854-59772 GCA_026898455.1 Plectranthus barbatus | reverse complement strand
AAAATATGTCATCAATCAACGCTTCCGCAGCGCATACCACCTAACAGGCGCTACGGTGTATGTGAAATTAATTGTGGATGAGGTTAAGGATCTGATTGATTGTGTCGAGATTTACGGGAGAAAATGGGCATTTATTAAGAGAAATGATGACCGTTTCAACTAAATAATCAATAATTTGTGAATAAGATGATTTTTGACAAATTTTTTCTGAAAAGGCAAGTGAGTATATTTCACAATTTAAAAATAAAAAATATATAAAAATTAATCTCTATTTGTAGTGAATGAAAAATTATGAATTTTGATATATTATTTATTTATTATTTAAAAGATATATATATATATATTTAGTATTGTATGATATGAAATAAATTTATCAATATAAATGAAAATAAGTGTAAAAATTCTATAGGTCCATAAATAAATAATTAAAGAAAAATATATGTGGAGTTCACATGCCTTTGTTTCTGGTCGACCTCTTTTAATAATTTTTGCACCATTTATATATATATATATATATATTATTTTGATTTTGCTGAAGTGGCAGATTGAGTTGGGAATAAAAGAATGTTATTATTTCTAGTCTTATAATCTGAAAGATGCATTATTTATTCAAAACAAGAACTGA
Source organism: Plectranthus barbatus (assembly GCA_026898455.1). Taxonomy (NCBI): domain Eukaryota; kingdom Viridiplantae; phylum Streptophyta; class Magnoliopsida; order Lamiales; family Lamiaceae; genus Plectranthus; species Plectranthus barbatus. The sequence goes on along the minus strand of JAPKLW010001856.1, from coordinate 59,147 downwards.
AATATTTGTATCTCCATATCAAAGTGAGCAACTAAAACATTTCAAAAAGAAAATGACTTTTATTAAATTATTAACACCTTTAATTGTCACGATGAGGCAATGGAGGTTTGTTTGGTGTTAAAAAATTAATGATGGCCATGAAAATAGCAGTTTGGATGAGTTGTGATAGAGATAGGTGATCAGTCATTTTTGCTAGTAACTCAATTTTTAATTTTTTATAACATTTTATGATGTAATAATATTTCTATTAGTAGTTGCAATTGCAAGCTATTACTTACTGTAGGTTGCAACAAATATAACAAAATTATATTAATTATTAACTTACATGCATGTGCGTTTTGTCTATTTACTTGTATCTACGCAAGAATTCAATGGAGTCATATAATATAAAATTTGATAGCATTAATTTTTATGATGCTATTTTCTATGTACATTTGATATGAGTGGAAATTAGACCAAACATCTCATGTTAAATGCCCAATTCTTTTTTAGTTTTGTTGTTTCAAACATAGGAACGAACATTTTCTTAAAATTCTATCACTATTCACTAACTTTAAATTGATTTATATAATAAATTGAATTCAATTGATTAATTCGAGAATTCCTTTATAGTTAAATATGAGCCCAGTTGGCATATTCTCGTACTATATTTCAATTAAAACTTAAAATTTATTTTTTATTTAATTTCATGAAATCATATTATATAAAGTTGACGCCATGAAGAAGTAGCTGCAAGTTGCAACCACATTTCTCCCTCACCTCTTTTTTATTTCTCTCTTTTGTGGTGGGTAAGGTTATTAGTTCCATTGAACTAGAGTTTTATAAAATGCACGATCTAATTTTATTTTTTTTTGGTGCAATATTCCAGTTAATTTCAATGGGAGACAGTTAAAAAAAATGTATGTATACAAGCATGAAAATTATATATATACTGAAGTAAAATTATCTTAATGTACATTAATTTTGCTTCTTTTTAAGCCATCGCAATATAATTATAACCCCAATAATATTGGTCGAGCTCCGGGTGGTGTTGGCGCTCTGATATATGTGAAATGGACTCTGGATTAGGTTATGGATCTGATTGATTGTGTCGAGATTTAGGGGAGAAAATGGACAATTATTAATAGAAATGATGACCGTTTCAACTAAATTATCAATAATTTGTGAATAAGATAATTTTTGACATTTTTTTTGAAAAGGCAAGTAGGTATATTTCACATTTTAAAAATAATAAAATATATTTAATCTCGGTTTTTAGTGGATGAAAAACTATGATTTTAGTATATTATTTATTTATTTTTTATTATTTAAAAGACATATGAATTTTAGTATTGTATGATACAAAATAAATTTATCAATAGAAATGAAAATAAGTGTAAAAATTCTATAGGTCCATGAAAAAATAATTAAAGAAAGGGAAGGTCTTGTGTTAGGCAGACCTAAACGATTTAGGCGGGTTTTATCCATTAACCCAAGCCCAAACCCATATAATATACCCTAATTGGGATTAATAAACCCTAATTGAGATGGGTCAACCCATTTGGGTAGGATAAAACCCGCCTAAACCATTTAGGTCTGCCTAACGCAAGTTTTTGCCAAAATTAAATTAATTACTGACTTATATGTATGTGCATTTTGTCTATTCACTTGTTCTACGCAAGAATCCAATGGAGTCATATAGTATAAAATTTGATAGCATTAATTTTTACGATGCGATTTTCTATGTACATCTGATATGAGTGGAAATTAGACCAAACATCTTGTGTTAAATGTCCAATTCTTTTTTTGTTTTGTTGTTTCAAACATAGGAACATACATTCCTTTAACATTCTATTACGATTCACCAACTTTAAACAGATTTATATAACAAATTGAATGCAATTGAATAATTCAAGAATTCCTTTATAGTTAAACATGAGCCTAGCTAGCATATTCTTGTACTATATTTCGATTAAAACTTAAAATATATTATTTTATTTAATTTCATGAAATCATATTATATAAGGTTGGCGCCATGAAGAAGTAGATGCAAGTTGCAACCACATTTCTCCCTCACCTCTTTTTTATTTCTCTCTTTTGTGGCGGGTTAGGTTACTAGTTCCATTGAACTAGAGTTTTATAAAATGCATGATCTAATTTTTTTTTGTGCAATATTCCAATTAATTTCAATGGAAGACAGTTCAAAAAAGTTATATATACAAGCATAGAAATTATATATAAATTGAAGTAGAATTAACTTAATGTATATTAATTTGGCTTTATTTAAGCCATAGCAATATAGCCCCAATAATTTTGGCCGAGCTCGGGTGGTGGCGCTCCGGTGTCCATGCACACATTAACCTCTTTCGTGTCCATGGAACCCTATCATCGAGGTGGATTCTGATCACGAACCCATCCACACAGCTCAACGGTACCATAGGGCCTTTTAGGTTTGGCCTCGTCTCTTGTAGAACGTGCACAATCTTTGGCGGGCCTATATCATTTTCTTTGATGACGATGAGTTTTGAGTTTTGTTCTACTATTGATTTTCTATGTACATCTGATATGAGTGGAAATTAGACGAAACATCTTGTGTTAAATGCCCAATTCTTTTTTTTTTTGTTTTGTTGTTTCAAACATAGGAACATACATTCCTTTAACATTCTATTACTATTCACCAACTTTAAACAGATTTATATAACGAATTGAATGCAATTGATTAATTCAAGAATTTCTTTATAGTTAAATATGAGCCCAGCTAGCATATTCTTGTACTATATTTCGATTAAAACTTAAAATATATTATTTATATAATTTCATGAAATTATATTATATAAGGTTGGCGCCATGAAGAAGTAGATGCAAGTTGCAACCACATTTCTCCCTTACCTCTTTTTTATTTCTCTCTTTTGTGGCGGGTAAGGTTACTAGTTCCATTGAACTAGAGTTTTATAAAATGCATGATCTAATTTTTTTTGTGCAATATTCCAATTAATTTCAAAGGGAGACAGTTCAAAAAAGGTATGTACACAAGCATAGAAATTATATATAGATTATGTCTACTGAGGCTAACATATGGATTCATTTCTCGAGAAATAGGATAAGCTCTACTACTCACAACACCTTGGTAGGCCAGGACAGGGATCTGATGGCAGCAGCAATCATGAAAGGAGAACCAATTGATATAGCGCCGTTTATCATTGACTCCATAGCATTTCAAGCTTCCAAGAAGAGTGGGCCACTATTTTGCCCTTTATTGATTTCAGATCTATGCAAATGAGCTGGAGTTCCTTTCCACTCAGATGAACCAAGGAACATTGCTAAAAGCTACTTCAACATTCAGTATCTCAGCAAAAGGCATGCACAAGCGTAGAATTGAGCCCAATGAGAAAAGCCTACTGAAGAAGGAGACATGCCGGAAAATCAGCAGAACGAGCTACTGGTGATCAGAGAAAAAAAAGCAAAACTGTTGCGCGGATTCAAGCTCATGCACAAAGTTATGCTGAATATCAATGATCACACAAAGAAGCTACTAAGGAGGAGAGGCCGCCACCCAAAAAATAAGAATGTTGCTAGGAAGTCTGCTTGACGAATAGGGTTACTTCTGAACCCATTTGATCTTTGCAAAAACAATTTCGTGATTTGGTTATGTTTGTGGTTGTTTGGTGTTTTTGTGTTTATTTTTGTGGTTATGTTGTCTGAACCTCATGCTAGTGTTATGTTAAAGCACAAGGTTCACTTGGTTGTTTTTAATGGAAGTCGTAAGCCTAGTAGTTATCTCTCCTCTCGCCCAATGATGTTTCATTTCTTGTTTTCTCTATCTTTGCATGAGTGGTGATGATCATGTTTCTGAGGGTCAATCCTCATTTACTTTTTGAAGATTAGCTCAGTACATGCATGTCTGGTTTGCAAGGCAAAGTCCTCATTTGTCTCTGTTTCTGAAAACCTGATATGCTGGACGCATGCTTGAGCTTAGCCGGTACTACATCTTTGACTATTGAATGTGAAATGCTACCTACCCTAAGTTCGAATTTGTTTGAGACGAAATATGAATGAGTTTTACACTTAGAGATGATTAAGGCCATCACTTGATCTTTGTGACTTCAGACACTTTTGTGTTTCATGAGAATTTACCTTTGCACCTTGATCTTGAGCTTGAGCCTATTTCTTGTTTATACCTGCTTAATGTTAGCTAATTCCTATACACGTCCTAGTTCTATAGACTTGATCTGACTCAGGTTATCTCTTAACATTGAGGACAATGTTATATTCAAAGTTTGGGGGGTAACACTTCTACTGCCCTAAAAGCTCTTAGAAAATAGGCAATTTGTTAGCCTGAAAAAAAAAATAAGAGAGAGAGAAGAGAGAAGTTGAGAAACAAGGGTAGAATAAGTCCCATGTTAGAATGAGAAGGACAATGCCTCTAGACTCAAGTCACTTTGCCTAAATCTCCTCAACTTGAGCCTTAGCCTAACACTAGAAGCTTATAAAGTCCTTTTGATCTAAGTGTGGTGCGAATTCCATTAGTGGAGAACAAGAGAGGGCAAACGGGTAGAAGAAAAAAAGTGACATTGATGAGCACGAGGACTTAAATGGGTAGTTAAAGCTAAGCTCAATTGTGCTCCAGCTATCTTGAAAATTGATTGTTATTTTTGAACTTTGATTGTCAAATCCAATGAATGTATAGTGTTAAACTTTGAAAAGAAAGTGGACTGAAACTTGACAATCTTGAGAGTTCCCTTTCATGCCTTCTTTTTAAGCTTTTGCTGAGGGATTCTTAAAGAGGAGATTGACTAGTGTGGCTTATTGCTTTCCACCTTTATTGGTATTTTTAGTTTTGTTAACATCTTAAGTTTGGGGGGTGATAACTCTCATAAAGAGTTATCTTTTACTCTTTTCCTTTATGCTTTAGATGTTGTTTTGAATAGTATTGTTCTCATTCAGAGTCTTTTATGGTCATTATGCATCTTTGTGTTTATTCCACTCTAGTTTGGTCATTTTAGGTTTTAATAAGTTTTTGCAAGATTTTTGTGAGGTTTTTGACCAGGTTCGGAATGCTAGAGCTTACCTACCGCATTATGGTAAGTGGTCATGCTTGAGCATGGGAAGCGCAAAAGGGCAGGATGAAAAGGATTCTCTCTCCAAGACCACTTGAAGACAAAGATCAAGTATCTTTTTGATCTTGTCTACCGAGGAGACATGTGTCACTAAAGAAGCCGAACTCTTGTCTGGAGGGAACAATGGCACCTCTACAACTGGAAGAATCCCAAGGAAGGAAGAAAGATCAAAGGTGATGGTAAGAAGAGGAGAAAAATATCAAGAAATGGGAGTACACTTTGGAGGAGAATCCATCAATCCATACACATTCGCAGAGATACAAGCACGATACACACGAATAGATTTTGGGAGAGAAGCCATTGGCGATTTAGAGATCATCACCGATAGTTTGATTTTATCTTTTGAGTTGTGTTCATGGTGAATGATTTCCTATTTCATTTCGTTTTCTTTGAAAGTATGAGCTAACTCCATTTGCGCTTGGGTTGTGGAATGTTTACATTTGATTATATATTAGAATTATGTTTCGCATGTTCTGAGTTTGTCTTTGATCTTGTTTAATCTGATTTCTTGAGCACGGAAGTGGAAATAAATACATCACCTATGGAGACCGGAAGGAGAAGTAGGCCGAGAGGATCATAGGCAATTGTATTGTTTGCATAGGCATATGGGATAATACAACTAAGAGAGAACCAGAGTTTAGGATTCCATCACTTGAATACTGTGGAAAGCATAGGCATATGATGCACAATAGGAAAGTGTAGATCTAGTAGAGCGGAAGCTTGCTAGGCAGATTTAGTGAAGGTTCTAAGACTCAAACAAAAGTGAGACATAAGCTTTACCATATAGGATAGTAAGAGTAAATAGATGTCCACAACCAGAGTGTATTCTTTATCATTGTGATCAGTTCAGAAGTGCATGATTATCTTGTGCAACGAAGAGTTATTATTGGCTTTAGTTATGTTTGGAATCATAGTTTATGGTTATTTATGTTTTGAGTATCAATTAGTATCACTCACCTCAAATTTGCAAGCAATTCTAAGTGCGCGGTTTAGTACACACTCCATAGGGTTCGATATCTGGTCTTGATTGACTATATTGCTTGTCGATTGCATATACTTGCGCATAGTTCTATAGGTACACTATAGCACACAACACTCCTATTTGTGGCCATCTTTTGTAAGAACGGATCCTTTTAGGGTAATCATTGAAACCTTCATTTTGTCTCTGAATTATATCTTTCTCTGACTCGTCGAGTTTCTCTTGAGATTTGGACCCTCTTGATTTAAGACTTTCATTTGTCTTAATTGTTGTTGAGTGCTTCCTGATAGTTAATGCACAGCAGTTGCTTCAGCAGTCTCGCTAGAATATAGTAGAATGTTTGCGTTATACTTTCAGCATTCCTTCGTGTTTGCTCGCCTCTACTAGCTTCTTCAGTGATCTTCACATTTGCTGACTCCTTCAGCATTCTCGATTCTTCTTTTCTAGTTTTATTACACCTCGAGTATTTATGACCTATACAGGATTTTTACATTTCGACTCGATACTAAGTTGCGAGAATCTCAAACGGATTGAGCTTTGATGCACCAAAACATAATAACTAAACATTAACAACAAAGGGGTTTTAATATCTCTAACAATATTCCTAAAAAATGCATACCAGAGCAGATATTATCTTTGATGTTGGTATGGTTTCCAGGTTTATGCATAATCTGACAAGGCAATATTTTGGAGCTGCGAATAGAATTCTTCGTTACATAGCTGGAACTCAAGATTTTGTGATTTGGTCTTCAAGTGTTGATGAGTTCAAATTGAATAGTTTTACTAATAGCGATTGGCAGGTTCGCTAGATGATAGGAAAAATACTTTTGGTTTTATTTTTAACTTCGGATCAGGAGCAGTATCATGGAGCTCGAAGAAACAAGGTGTGATGACACTTTCAACAGCAGAGGCAGAATATGTTGCTGCTGCTTCTTCGGCCTGTCAAGCAATGTGGCTTAGAAGGCTATTAACTGATTTCGATCAAGAGCAGAAAGCGGCAACTGATATATTTGTGATAATCGGTCAGCTATTGCAATCATCAAGAATCTGGTTCAGCACGGAAGGACAAATCACATCAATATTAGATTTCATTTTATACGAGAATTGGTGATTGATGGTTCGATTTCCTTGCAGTTTTGCAACACTAGCGAGCAGCTGGCAGATACTTTTACTAAATTGTTGTCGTCTGAGAAACATGTAAAGTTCAGAACTCAACTTGGAGTTTGCAATTATGAATCAAGGGGGAGTGTTGAATGGAGTTGACTGATTCAAATTATTCCTATCCAGTTATTTAAGTCATAGTTAGTTGTTATTCCTTATTTGTAGTTCCATTAGTTAGAAGTACATGTTTTAGTTAGTGGCTAGGATTTCAGATGTTTCTGTTAAATATTTATTCCGTTGTGATTTGTCATGTAACTAGGGTTATATATAACCCTTCGCAGCAGTCATTTATTATTAGCTATTGGAGCCTTTCACATATATATTGCATCTGTTATATTTCTTTCTTGTTCTCTACTTTCTGGTTCCAACAGACATACATTCCTATTGAACACAAAACGACTTTTAATATGGGATCTACTCCTTATATTAATATTATTTGCATTAACCGGTTATTAATGTACTATTTACTTATTATCTATAATCACTTTTGTAAAGAAACTTGACAAAACTAAAAAAATCCTTAAACATTTGTGCAAACTAAAAATAAAAAATTTGTAGGGCTTCGGTATTAAAAACATATTTCTTAATACGTACGAATATAACAATTGTTACAGATCCCACAAAATTTTTATAAGCAAATACAAGCCAAACTTGTTGATAAGATTGTTCGAAATTATACACAAAATAATTCCGACAAAGATTTTGTTGCATGATATGCAATAATTAATAAATCACAATAGTTGCTTTTTCCGAAGATTTTGGATAAGTGAAGAGTGTCTAAAATATGTTGATCAAATCTTTTACAACTGGTGACGGAAGTGGATCTGGATGGCGTATGTTGATAATCATTCGTTCCAAGAAGGGAGCTCTCTTTAGTAGTGTCTTTGCCAATGAGAATGTTGATTTGCAAGCTACCTCATCTATATGTATGATAATTTCCACAGTTTTAAGATGTGGTGAATCATAACTTAAATTAAATTCGGTAGTTATATCCCAATTGGTAGATTCCTAGAAACACAAACCACAATATGTTAGGAAAATTCCAAAACTCAAACAAGTATTTGGTAAAAATTTTGCGAAACTGTTATGCATATCTTATTTTGATTTATAGATGTAATAGTAAAAATCTTGAGATATACTAGATAATATCATATCTTGTATATTAGGGTTTCATATATTTTTCTATATCTTTGTAAATTTAGATAGATTTGTTTTTCCTTCTCTATATATATGTACTTGTACATCTTTATTCATTGAATGAAATAAAGGGAATTATTTCTCTACATGGTATCAGCCAAACCTTGGTTGTAAACCCTAACCCTAATCTCTATTCCCGTCGCCTGCGTCAATTTCCGTCCATCTTATGGCCGCCCCAGTCGACAACAACGATCTTCCGACGTTACCGCTTTCGACCATCATTCACATGGTCAACATAAAGCTTGCGTCTTCCAATTATCTTCTCTGGCATGCTCAGATCGAACCGTTGCTTATTACGCAACAATTCATGCCGTATGTTGACGGCTCTCTCCCGCTGCCAAGTCGCACCATTCGCTCTTCCGCCGGCGTCGACGTCGCAAATCCGGAGTTCTCAAAGTGGTATTCTCGTGATCAACTTATTCAACTTTTTCTCGTTTCAACGATGACCGAGGAATCAATGGCTGTTATTATTGGTTGTTCTACCTCTCATGATGTATGGACGGCACTCTCTCGTTCATACAGTCATTGTTCGAAAGCCCGGGAACTCAGTATTAAAGATGACCTCCTTTCCATTAAACAAGGTGACCTCTCCATTGCCGATTACGGACGCCGTTTCAAGACCTTGTGCGACCAGTTATCCACAATCGGTCGTTCGATTGATCCATCGGATAAATCTCATTGGTTCCTTCGTGGCTTAGGGTCTTCGTTCTCTACTTTTACTGCGGCTCAGATGGCGCAGGAACCTCTCCCCGACTTCGACACCCTGCTCGCCCGTGCACTCAGCCACGAGCTTTTTGTCAAGGGTTCCGCAAATACGGCTTCTTCCACTGTCGTCGTTTTTCATGCATCGAACAACTCTCATGCCTCCGGCGGCAAATCCGGTTCATCCAACGGTCGGGGCAAGAACAATGGAAATCGGAAAAACCGTAAACCCTGGTGCTACTTCTGCAGATTGAATGATCACGATGCCTTCGACTGTCCAAAACGGTTCGACCGTTCTTTTGTGCGATCCTCACGGTCGCCGCCTTCAGCACAGCTTGCTGAGGCATTCTTGGCTCAGTGCGATCTCTCATCTCCATCTATATCGGATTGGTATTTGGACACCGGGGCTTCCGCACATATTTCCGCCGATGCCTCCTCCCTCACCGACGTGAAACCCTACACTGGTAGTGATCACGTTGCGGTCGGTAATGGTGCTTGTCTTCCGATTACTCATACGGGCTCCTTATATATTTCGCCCCATTTAACTCTTTCTCCTGTTCTTGTTGTGTCGTCTATTACCAAGAACTTGCTATCTGTTAGTAAATTAACACATAATTTTGCTGTTAACGTGTTATTTACTGACTCACAGCTTCGCATTCAGACTCGGGACACAGGCCAGATTGTTTCCACCGGCGTGCGTAAGCATGGGTTGTACGTGCTCCATCATCTTGTTCCTGCTCTTGTTTCCCTGACATGTTCGGCCACACCTCGCGCTTCCTCGGAGGTTTGGCACTGCCGTCTAGGCCATTCTTCCTCTAAAGTACTTCGCTATTTAGAACAACGTAGCTTACTTTCCACTACTTCTCCTTATCCTAGTGATACATTATGTTCATCTTGTCAGTTAGCTAAAAACTCACATTTGCCTTTTCCTATTTCTGAAAAACGTGCATCTCACGTTCTTGAATTAGTACATTGTGACCTCTGGGGTCCCTCTCCTGTTACTTCTACTTGTGGTTTTCGATTTTATGCAGTTTTTATTGATGACTTTTCTAGATTTACCTGGTTCTATCCTCTGAAAGCTAAATCTGATTTTTACGACGTATTCTTAAACTTTCATGCGTTTGTTGAAAATCAGTTTTCCTGTAAACTTAAGAAATTTCAAACCGATGGGGGTACAGAAGTCACAAATTACCGTCTTCAATCTCACCTTGCCAAATTCGGTACCCATCACCTCGTTTCCTGCCCATATACACCATCTCAGAATGGTCGGGCAGAACGTAAACATCGCCATATCACTGAAATGGGTCTTTCTTTACTTTTTCACTCTTCCGCTCCTCTTCCTCTCTGGGTAGAAGCTTTCAGTACTGCAGTCCATATAATAAATCGACTACCCACACCTGTTCTACAAAATAAATCGCCTTTTGAACTCATCTTCCATCAAACGGCTTCCTATGCCTCCCTTAAAATGTTTGGTTGTAGGGTTTTTCCGTGTCTTCGTGACTACATGCAACACAAACTTCAACCCCGTAGTCTTCCCTGTATTTTCGTCGGCTACAGTCCCAATCATAAGGGTTTCCGCTGCTTAGACCCCTCCACATCTCGCATATACATCACACGGCATGCTCGTTTTGATGAAAGTTGTTTTCCCTATTCTAGGTCTAGCATTCAAACCGCACTCTCTCGTCTTGAACTCACTAACTACTTCGAGCCCACTTCGTCCACCTCGACTACATCCGAATCCATCATGGAAATGCCCCATCCCTGCCCCATATGTATCACGGCTCCTCCTCCTACTTCTCCAGCCTCAGCTCCACCAAATTTACCCGAGCCTACTGCACCACTACCTCTCGAACATGAGCCTCCTCCTCAACCACAAGCTGTCGAACCCCAGCCGTCAGACCTAACCCGAAGGCACCCCATGCAGACGCGCGCACGATCCGGGATCTTCAAACCCCGGTATCCGGTTGACATTAACTTGGTTTCTGTGTTTTCTGTTTCTGCAGCGTTGCCTGAGCCCCGCGGTATTAAGACTGCACTAAGGGTTCCAGAATGGATTGCCGCCATGCGTGAAGAACTCACGGCGCTTCATGAAAACCGAACCTGGTCCTTGGTTCCCCGGCCCGACAATACAAATGTAGTTGGTTCAAAATGGGTTTATCGGACGAAGCTTAAGGCAGACGGCTCTGTTGATCGTTACAAGGCTCGCTTAGTGGCTCAAGGGTTTAGCCAAGTGCCTGGGTATGATTTCACTCACACCTTCAGTCCGGTTGTCAAAGCATCTACTGTTCGTATTATCATAGCTATTGCTGTGATGTTCTCTTGGCCTCTTCGGCAGTTGGATGTCAAGAATGCCTTCCTCAATGGAAATCTCTCCACCCCGGTCTTCATGGAGCAGCCCCCTGGCTTTATTGATTCTCAGTTTCCTTCTCATGTGTGTCGCCTTCAAAAAGCGATCTATGGTCTTCGGCAAGCTCCTCTTGCTTGGTACCAGCGTTTACGGACTTTCCTATTGTCTATTGGGTTTATATGCAGTGCCTCTGACACATCCCTCTTCATTCTCAGTCAGCGTGCGACGCGTATTTACCTACTGGTCTATGTCGACGACATTATCATCACCGGAAATGATTCTTCAGTTATCTCAGCTCTAATGACTCGCTTGAATACTGAATTTTCGACAAAAGATCTGGGATCGCTTGGATATTTTCTTGGTCTAGAAGCTCATCCAACTTCGACAGGTTTATTTCTGACTCAGACAAAGTACGCCCTGGACATTCTTCACCGCGCTAAAATGACTGATGCTAAACCTGTCTCTACACCTTTAGCATCGGGTATCACATACGCCGTTGAAGGTGTCGCATATGAAGACCCGACTCTCTATCGCTCACTGCTCGGTGCTCTACAGTATCTCACTATCACTCGCCCGGATCTTGCCTACTCTGTCAACACTATGAGTTAATTTCAGCAATCCCCTACTATCGAACACTTTCAAGGCTTAAAACGTATTCTTCGGTATTTAAAGGGAACCGTCCAATTCGGCCTAACTTTCTCTTAAGGTGATTCGCTTCTTTGTGCTTATTCCGATGCAGATTGGGCGCGATGTCCGGACACCAGAAGATCTACCTACGGTTATTCTATTTTCCTCGGTCCGAACTTGGTCTCATGGAGTGCCAAGAAGCAGCCCACCGTTTCTCGCTCAAGTTGTGAGTCGGAATATCGTGCCATTGCAAGCACGGCTTCCGAAGTTATCTGGATCGCAAACCTTCTGCGTGAATTACGCATCCCGCTTCGGTCAGTACCGTGTATATACTCTGATAATGTGAGCGCCTTATTCCTGACACAGAATCCTGTTGCACACAAACGGGCGAAGCACATTGACATTGACTACCATTTTGTTCGTGAGCTTGTTTGTTCGAACAAGTTATCGACGCGCTTCATCAGATCTGAGGAACAGGTGGCTGACATATTCACAAAGAGTCTTCCGCGCAAGCTTTTCGAAGACTTCTGTTCCAAGCTTCGACTATCTCCGTTATTGCTTGACGGGGGGTCTTGAGATATACTAGATAATATCATATCTTGTATATTAGGGTTTCATATATTTTTCTATATCTTTGTAAATTTAGATAGATTTGTTTTTCCTTCTCTATATATATGTACTTGTACATCTTTATTCATTGAGTGAAATAAAGGGAATTATTTCTCTACAAAAAATATCATTTCTCTCCCTACAAAACCGATTTGTAAGAAGAGGGGACATTCACCATATAATGGTAGTATACTCCCAGGTCCATGGGCGATGTGGGATATTCGACACTCCCTCCTCACCCACAGCGTGGATCTTCACGGGATCCCATCATCGGGATAATTCGAGTCCCATTATCGGTATAAATTAGATCCGACATGAAACTGGGTCGGCTCTGACTCTGATACAATGATGGGACCCGATTTGTCCCATGATAGAGCCTTACATACAAAAATCTAATCAATTCCCACATCCTATTAATGTGGCCAATAATAAGGAAACACAAAAATCCGTACTTATTTTAGACTAAGAAAACAAATCTAAAAGCAAAGATAAGATAATATCAAATCTTAACAGCAACCGGTTAATCCTCATCTTAATAACTCAAGAATCAATTGATTATGGGTAATCCTATAGACAAAAGGTCGTAAAAACAGTTGATTGAATCATATAAATCGATCAATTCTTTTAGTTTAACAACTAAGTACATTTGACTAATTTTTATCTATGATGCAAAAGTAAGACATTCTCCTAAAGGTTTATAGATATTCTCTATTTAATTATTTTAAAACATAAAAGCAATAGTTATAGCATTGAATGATGTAATATTTATAGCAGGCTCACATCTAAAATTTAGATTAAAAAAATGTTCAAAGAAGATAATATTGTAACGACTCAAGCTCACTCAGACACTCAGACATACTAATGTCCACCTTGGACCAAAAACAAGCATCAACGATTTTGTTTTGGGGTATTTTTCTTAAAAATATATTATACTAATGTAGTTGGGTGGACTCTCGTAAAAATCTACTTGCGTGAATTTTGATTTCTAAATATCAATTGATATGTAATTTCTAAAATACAAATAAGTGAACATGCATATAATGACATCAACCAAAATGTGAATAGCATCCATATAATTTTGATTATGACCGCTCTTATTTTCATATCAATGTATAGTAAATTTAAAATTGAAGGATATTGAACTAAACTTTAATTTAAATGCATAATAGCAATTAGTAATCATCAAACAAATCAAGATTGAAAAGGAGAAAACAAAATGAGACCGAACCTCTTCACAGCCATGCATATATTTGCAACTTCTTAAGGAATGGAGAAGAGTGAAGGATAGTTATGGCACTATAAACGTCAACCACATCATCTCTCATAGTTATGGTCATGTACTCTGCCTTAAACTGTGGAAGGTGCAAGTTATGGATTCTCACTCCTGATATAGCCTAATATATAAATAATATGTAAGCATACATTCAATTATATTATAAATTATATTTTTATTACTTATTATATGTAAGGCTCTATAAATAGTAAAAACAATAAAATGAAAATAAAATATAAAAGTATTGTGAATATTGTAATAAATTGGAACTACTCCGATTTAATAATAAATAAGTAGAGTGAAGTGATCATATGAGAAATGATGTTACCATTCAAATTTGAAAAATAACAATGAAGTAAATTTGAGATAAACCGAACAAATTATAAGATAAAAGTGAATAATTTTTTTTGGATAAAATAACGATCTAAAAATAAAATGAAGGAAATCAAAGATAAAATGAAGAACATTGAAGATAAAATGAAAACAAATTTTAATGCATGATTTTGAAGTTAAAATAAAGATCTTTCGAAATGCATGATTTTGATGTTAAAATGTAGTATTTTTCATTTCTCATGATAACCACATTTCTTACCTGATTACTACCCAATAAATAGATATTATTTTTTAAATAATGTGAAAAAACTGATTAATGAAATTTTTTTAAGATGAAATTACTACCTCAAAGGTGCCAATTTCAAATTCCAGGTGGTTAGTGCAGTTGATCATTTGGAAAGTTTGTTGGACATTGTTTATGACCACCGGCGACAATAACTCATCATCAGATACATTCATCCACACCCGAACTTGTTTGAGGGATACATTCATCCACACCCGAACTTGTTTGAGGGAAACCACATTGCTGAGCTGCACCACTCCAAACACAGGGAATGCGGTAAGCTCCAAACGCTCTATATATTGTGCCGAGATCTCTAGTGAGCCGCGAATAGCTAAGGTCAGAGTCCGAAAACTCCGACACCCAATCTCTATTCGATTGAATCCTTGGCATTCGGTGAGTCCCATGTAGGTCAAAGCAGGGCAAACTGATGTTATTTTATCAACCACTTGCTGTGGGAGGATGCAATACCATAATCTTATAGATGTGATGGATCGCCACTCCACGGCTGATGAAGGCAGAGGCATGATGCACCGTTGCAATTCCAACAACTTCAACCACGGATTGGAATGATTTCAGGCATGCTATACTCAATAAAGCTGCCAGTTTTAGCCCTTTGTTCTAGAAACAAAGTCAAAAATCTTACTTTATTTTTGTATGCCAACTCAATCCACACGTGAATATCAGAATTGAGTCTTTTGTCATAGATGAAATTGAGTTTCAAGAAGTCCAAAATCGCTCCTCTGTAGCTATCAAGAACCTCATGGACACGAGCTTTGAACTTGTTTAATAACTCAATCTCCTCTGCCTTTTCCTTGAATTCAAGAGATTTAAAATTGGTCCAAAGATATTGCCATCGTTTTGACAATAATGAAGATCTTGCTGCCTCCTCCAACTCCAGAAGAGAGAGGATACGAATAAGTAGGTCATCTGGAAGTAGGCTCAGCCGATCTATCTCCATCCCCATCTTCATAGTTTCAGCACAACAATGATTTTTTTTTTTTTTTGTGAAGACAGTATGTACAACAATGATTTATGCATCTCATTTTCCCTTGATTTCCAACTAACCCTAATCGCACTCCTTCATTCATTTCCATATACATATAATCAAATTCTCGGTGTTCAGAATTATGAATGTAGATATAATCAAATATATCATATTTGATTGCATAATGTTATATTTTGACTCTTTTCGCAAACATTAAATGAGAATAAATCATATTCACTTAATAGTGATCCAATGTTCCAAATATCTATTTGATTTTCTTTTTAATTAATTTATAATAGTAATAGTAAAGTGTTGTAAGCAATTGTCTTAATTTTATAAATGTAATATCTTAATATTTATTACAATAATATTATAATAATACAATTGCGTGTTAATTATGATAATATTTATTAAATACTAACATAATATTACATTATTATTATAATATTATATAAGAAGTATTATTATTATTTTATATTTTTTAATAAATATTGTTGGGATCAAATTTTGTTAATCCAAATCAATTGTAGAACAGAACTCAAAACTCATCGTCATGAAAGAAAAGGATATAGGCCCGCTAAAGGCCCACTCAGCATCAAAGCAAAGGAAAATACGCCCGCCAAAGATTGTGCACGCTCTACAAGAGACGAGGTCAAGCCTAAAAGGCCTTGTGGTACCGTTGAGCTATGTGGAGGGGTTCATGAACAGTATACACCTCGATGATAGGGTTCGATGGACACGAAAGAGGTTAATGTGCACATGTAAACTAGCACTTCTATGGGACGGACCATACCAAATATCAGGATTTAAAGGACGTGGTCCTTTAATCTAACCACCATGGACGGAAGACCCGTATCCAACAATTGAAATGTCAAACACCTCAAGCCCTACTACCAATAAGTCCACAAAGCCTCTACGCTGGGGCTAACACTGATACACATTTTTCCTCTACTTCTAAGTTCAACTATTTTAATATATGCATCAGTACATTCAAATATACAAAGTGGACAAAATGAGTAGCTCCGCTTATATCATAGGTCTCGTTGAAGTGCTAAGACTGATCGATGGTGGAGTAGTTCAAACCATCTGCATGTCTTGTTCCATCTACAAAGAATAACGTGAAGTTAAAAGAAGGAAGAAAAGACCCTTAAAGCTACAAAAAGGAGGATCTTCTCTCAACCATCTGCATGTCGATCTTGTTCCACCACCCGTTGGAAGATTGGACCCAGCGAAGCATCTGGAACGGAAACACCAATTAGGAGATGACTTGCCCAAGACACAAAGATCTCAATCTCCGCTGCCTGAGACTGAGCCTGGGAAGTAGGACGCGGCGGAGGAGGAGGAGGAGGGAGCTACCTCGATCTTTTATTCTCACGATCACGAGGCACCTCGTGGAGACCCTCCTCAATGCGCGCTTTTCCTCCTGGCAGATTACCAACTGCTCCTCCTTTCATGAACCTCCCTGCTCTTAGCAAAGGACTGTGCTCGTCCTAATCAGTGTGCGATCTCTTCCAACGAGGGTAATCCGCACAACGACCTAAAGAAGTTCGTTTCCTTTTTGATTGGTCAGCCTTCTCTTGAGCCCGCTTTAGCTTCAAAGACTTCACCAAGGCCGCCCTCGTTGACTTGTTACTCTTGATTCTGTCCGGAAGATCAACAATATTAGGGGTGACAATTTTTTATCCGATTCGATAATCTGACACGAATTCGCACGATAATAACGGATACGAATTGAGGCTTATCGGATCGACACGATAAGGACACGAAAATTTGGGATCGGATTCGGATTGGATACGGATCGGATTGGATAATTCATTAAACGGATCGGATACGGATATCCGTTAATAAATTAATAAAAATTATTTATTTTTTAATTATAATAATTAATTGATTTTGATATATAATATAGATTTAAAGTTCTTTAAAAAACTCAAATCTTTTGGTTCTTCATTGATCGTGTCCCATTTTATTAATTCACGACCAAAAAAATGTATTTATTTATCTATTACTTATATTTTTAAAAATTTATTTTCTTCTACTATCAAAATTTAATAACTTTCTTTCTTTCTCAACTTCAAGTTTTCAATTAAGTTGTATCAACGGATTAACTAAAAGGTGAGATCTTAAATTTTAATGTTGATGAAAGTATTGTAGATTCTCATTCATTGTCTCAACTCTTTCAATTTCACCATGATAGATCATCATGCTGGAGATCTGCGGTAACTGTTGTGTTCTTTCTAAGAGAGAAAGAACACCAATAAAATAACTCGACCAGAGAAGTTATGAGTGTCATGTTCAATAAAATGACACACGAAAGGTTGAGAGATAACCTAGATGGTAGATATGATCCAGTTTTCACTTGAGCAGAGTATCGGTGTTTTTCTTCGTTTCTATATTTGATTACTATGAGTATTTCGTGTATTTATAAGCGAATTATGAGTAATTCAAATTATAGCCATTTAAAAACATTGGAGCGATGTCCAATCTGATGCGATTCTTTTCTGACGGGAGCAGAGCACTTTTCCTGAGGGTCGGCACCTGCTTCGTCCTTTTCTGACACAGAATGTCGACATTCTGCTTTTGTGTTAGAACGGCTCTGCTAGTCCGAGGAATCTGAACTGGTTAGTGCTTCTTCAGTCTTTAATGAGTCTTCATTCTAAAAGACTGGTCTTCAGTGATTCCTCTAACTTGTTCTTTTTGTTTATTCGTGCGAGTAGGAACCTGACTTTGTAAACTAGAGGTGATCCAGGTTGGTGTCTTCCGCCAATTCCTTTGAATCGTCAGCTCCAAACTGGTAGCTGGCCTCTCCTTACTACGCACGATACAAACAGGGACTTTGCATTTTCGTCCATTTTATCTTGATCAGCTTCGTCAGTTCTGTTACAATTCAATGTATTTTAACAGAATTTTACAGGTTTACATGAACAAAACTAATCTAGAAACACTTTTAACTTGGTGATTTCTTGACACATCAAAACAACAATTGGTAGAAATTCTTCCTAACAGCAAGACTGTGCGCAACCTATGCGAGATTGTGCGCGACCCAAGTTTTGATACAAATTTAATAATTTTTTTATTTTACTTTAAAATTTGGATGAAACTTATCTAACTGAAATATAAATTTATTAACTTTTAATTTTACTATTGTCGATATAAAATACTTAACTATTTGAGCATCATAAAAAAAATTGCTTGAAAACGATAATTAAACAAATTTCAATCCAAAATATTTATACATCTGGCTAAATGTGTTCCTAACTCATAAGATTGGTTATTGTTGTCATGCGCATTACAAATTTGGCTATTATAAATATTTTTCATTTTTGTGGAGCTAAGGTTGTTATTTTGATTGAACTATGTCATTGCCATTTGTACCTGAAAATTGAGGCCGAGCGCAGCTGGTGGCAGTGCACCAGTCAGTGGCAGAGCCAGCCTTGGGATGGGGCCTGCGGCCCCCACAAGCGGGCGGGCAAATTTTTTTTATAATATTTAAAAGAATAATAATAAAATTCGATCCAACGAAATGTGATAGAATCCCTAACATATTTTAAATTTGCCTCTGCCTCTAGCACCCGTGTATGTGGAATATAGTGCTGATGAGTTGATGCATCTAATTAATTTTGTCAATATTTATGGGAGGGAATGGATGCTAATCCAAACAGACTACCGTTTCAAACGCTATACAAGTTTATTATTTATTCATTCTTATTATTTTGCATTATTATTGTTGGGAATTTAGGATAGAAATTCTCTTACTTTTTATGTTTTGATGTGTCAAACTTGTACAGAAAGCACCTTAGAAAATGTCTCTAGATTAACTTAGTCGTACAAACTTGTAATATCCACTTAGGATGTTTATCGAATTGTATTAGCTGATCAAGACAAACCGGGCTGGTGATCGAAGTCATCAGTTTGGTCATCGTTATGACAAGAAGAAATAAAGACTCGAGCAACGAACTGGTAAACTGACGACCACTTCAGCTTGAAGCAAACCTCTCAGATAAACTGGTTGATATCACCAGTTTATCAAGTCAAGTTTCTTTTCACGAATAGAGACAAAGACATGCCAGAGTAATCACAAGAGCCAAACCTAAGAAAAATGAGATTCCTTAAAGTCCAAAGTTCAAACTTCCAGTTCTGTATTCCTCAGACTGGCGAACCATTCTGAAATACAGCAAGATGTCAACACTCTGTGTCAGAAAAGGTCGGAGCAGGTGCGGTAGAGCATAAAAAGAAATCTGTCACTATCCAATCAGAGACCCAACGGATAGTTCGAAATCCAGATGTCTTATACGACTCTGTCTTCAAACTTTTCTTGGCTTCGTCTAAAAATAGACCAAAGTAATCTCAGAGGAAGGCACGTCAGACGGGTCTCAATTGTCTGAACTTTTATAAATTCTTTCATTATTTATTGATTTATTTTATTCAGCAAGGATTTAAAAAGTAACACCTTCTAGTGTTGAAGTATAATCGAACTTGTTAATAATCTAACTCACAGACAACAAGTTTCTCAGAGAACCACTAGTTGATAACCACCAATTTATAATTTGCAAGAACTCGTTCTTAATCTTCTGCTGCACATATACGTTAAACTCTAATGTCGGGACCAACAAGTGGTATCAGAGAGATTGGTCTTTACAAACTAGTTGTTCTTGCAATTTTTTTTTGTCTAGCGAGCAGGTACCTCAATAAATAATGTAAAGCATCCACTATATCAAGCGGAGAAGTTCTCAACATGGAAGAAAAGATCTAACATAGTACTCAAAAGCATACATTCTGAGATGGTAGATGTGAGAGAGAGGTCCTATCAAGATCCTCAAGGTTAACATTCGCATCAGAGATCAAGATGGACCATAAATGGTCGAAAAACCTTACAACGAGTGGACCTATGACAATAAGAGGGCTCACCTGAACTCTGTCGCACACGAGCTGATTCCATCAGCTTTACCTGACGCCCTTGAAGAGGAGGTGATGCAGTTCAACAACGCCAAGAAATTCTAGGACTACCTAGGTGGGCTGCGTCAAGAGTTAGAGCAGATGAAGCGCAACAAGCTTCAAGTGTACGTGGACAAGTACGAGTCCTTCCAGATGCTTCTAGGAGAAAGAATCAAAGTAATGGAGACTCGGTTCTCCACTCCATAGTGAGTGAACTGAGGGCATTGGATAGGGTATATTCAACCGCATATCTAAATGCCAAGATCCTGTCCAAAATGCCTAAAGAATATTGATTCGTCAAAACAACCAATCTGAAGGAGAATGATCTATCCCAAATCTCAATGAAGGAGATGGTCGCCCCGCTTCAAGCTCACGAATGGGATATTCTAATGGTGAACAAGAATAGAATGATAAGGACGCAGCATACTTCGTCAAGAAGGATGTTAGTACAGGGATTTCATGGTGAACTGAACTGCCAAATCCAAATAAATGCGGACTGTTCATGGATATTGAGAATAATTAACATACGATAAACCCTAGCATGCTCCTATGAATTTAATGTCGTGGATATCGAATATACCTTAACTCCGTAGGGTATGATCCGATCTTTCGCGTTTGAATTCCAATCCCTTGATTCAACCACACGATTAATTAAATCTACGAAAACAGAGATTAGCAATAGATCTAATTTCTATATTTAATTAATGAGAAAGAGAAGAAGAGGAAATTTGTTCTCCAGATTAGGTCTTCAAATCTGTATCTCAACGTTGTACAATCCTGCTACTGGTGAGGATTCCACAGGACTATGAATTATGTAAGCCAGAGTCGAATTTCTCCTCCTCCCGAACACAACAGTTGCACCGCCCCTCTCTCTCTATCTCTCAAACTAGGGTTTCAACTGATTTGAATGCACTAGGGTTTGTAAGAGAGAACTGTCTATTTATAGTCCTAGGGTTGAAACTCTAATGGGCTACTGGGCTCCTTCAGTATATTTAATTGGGCCAGACCTAGGACCTAATGCAAATAATAAAGTAGGCCTAAGAATTAATTAATTCACATGTCCACAACCCATGACATAATTAATTAATTAATATTAATTCTTTTTTACCACAGAATTAATACTAACTTACCCCTTTATTACCACGTTATGAGAACGTATTGCATTTACTTGAGAATCCTCTTATTTAAGGTTAATGGACATTCATTAATTTATTGGAACTTCTGACAAGCTTCCACAATTAAATTGGTAGTTTCTATATCGTGTTTCACATATCAAAATAATTAAAGTAAGATAGTAATACTCACTAACAACATGCCTTTTGTAATTCCCCAAAATATAATAATTATTAGTTAAAGTGCAAAAAATAATTGTTCCCACTTCTCTTTTAATATAATATAAGTAGATGAGATATGAATATATATTAGATAAAGTGAGCATCATTTAAATTATAGTTCAGTTAATAGTATATTTTAATGTTTATACATGCGTTTACATATGGAAAATTAAAAATATATGTATTTTAAAAAAAATTAAGGAAATAAAACTACACAATATTTAGGGCGAGAACAATTATAGTAGGACTACTTTAGTTTAATATATTAGTATGTTACAACAAACATTAAAGCTGGATGCAAGATGTTTACAAACTTTGATTTCAAATTATAAATTATAAAATTTAAGATTTCTAAAATTGGTGATGGCCAATAAGAATGAAGTAAAAAAAAAAACTTAATTCCCATTTGTAATTGAATGAAAAAGGATCTTATATTATAGTTGCCGGTGGAACTTGTGTTTCAGGGGAACTAACATAGCTGGAGATATCGATCATCCCATGCATTTACATGGATACGGCTTTTACATAGTAGAATCCGAATTTGATAACTTCAACGGAACCATGATCCCGCCAACTATAATCTCATCCACCCTCTATTGATGGAGATAATGTCTCTCCCCTAAAATTTGCATGTATGATTTTTAGGTTTTTTTCTATGAATATTTAAATTTTGACAAAGTTTCAGATGAGACGGTCTCATCATTTTTATTGTGAGACGAATTTAATGAAATGATGTATTTCTTTATTGCAAATTATGTTTCACCATTTTTATTGTAATATGAGTTTAATGAAATGATGTATTTCTTTATTGCAAATAATGTATTTCTTTATTGCAAATGGAGTAATTCTTAAAAATGAAATGATGTATTTAACTTATTGAAATGATGTATTAAGGTCCGTCTCACAATAAAAAAAATAGTGAGACCGTCTCTCAGGAGACCAACTCTTAAATTTTATTGGAGCAAATGTTGTAGTTTTATAACTTATATGTTTGGTGGTTGTTTGAGACATTGGGGTGCTAAATATTTTCTAAATTTTGTTGATATTTCTTGTGATTGAGAGATATTCTAAATGTTAAATTCTCTAATGGAAATTAAATATTGTGAAGAAACACACCCTATATCCAATCATGAGTAACTTGAGGGGTGAGAATAAGATATAAAAAAATATATAGATATACATAATAAGTAAGACTCTAAACTCTAGTCCATACCACAAAAACTTGGGCAAACTTGAGAAAACAACAAAAACTTTAATTGAGATTGTTGACCTCCTAGTATAAAGGAAACGAGTATTATAAAATATAATTAATAACCTTAGTCTATGCTGGTTTGTTTGGTGCTAGTAAATGAAGGAATGTTTTCCCATGAATGTGTTGTGATTGTGATGGAGAATTGGAGATTGCTGAACATTCATTTTCGATAATATATAATTAACACGTTATTATTACTATAGTAGTTGCAAATGCAATCTATTAATTATTATTTGGGCATGAGAACATCTGTCCCACTTTTTGTGTTCCACTCCATGTTCCACTATGAAAATTATGAATTTTTATTTAATATTTTTTTATAATATTAATTTATTATGGTTTGGATTAATTTTATAAGTTCAACCATAGGGTTCATCCTACCCAATTAGGGTATATAATATTTTTTAGTAATTATTTTTTAGTTTTTAATTAAAATTTGATTATTAAAATTGATTAATTTATAACTATAAATTGAGTTCTTATAAAATTTTGATTTTTTTCTTATAAATCAATTAGACTATATTGTATTATATTTGATTTTTGTTTTTGTAAAAATATAATTTAAAATTAGTAATCGAGACAATGAAACACCACGTGAAACACCAAAATGGGAGAGGATTTGAACGCTATTATTTGTACATAAATAATAACTGCCCTTTTCCAAATCTTGGTTTACATACTTATATGCATGTGCGTTTGTTTAATTAGTTTTATGAACAAAAATTTTGAATGACTAGATTCACTACTACTCCTTACTCCTTGTAAGAATAAAGAATGGCTGAAATTATAATATATTTGAGTAATAGTCAGTAGTACAATTTCTTAGAAATTCTCATTATAATATTCTGTTAGAACTAAAATATATAATTGAAAATATTTTATAATTTTTAAAAATCTGAAAATGAAAACAAAAAATTCCAACCCATGCAAGACTCATGTGCGAGACCGTGCGCGACTGTGCAAGACTTGAATTTTAATGCAAATTTTGATAATTCTCTGTTTACTTTCAAGTTTGGATGAGAGTCGTGCGACCGGAATTTAAACTTATTCATTTTAGGTAATCATAATGAAAATTATTGTTTGAAAATAACAATTAAAACTTAAGATTTATTATTTTATTCAATTTCAAGAAATCATATTATCAAGACCAAAAACACAAACTCCCTATAAATTCTGAACAATTTGCTCCATTCTTCACAACAACACAAGAAATATTGACACACTCATTCATTCATAGTTTCCATAAACAAAAATGTTGTCAGCTACAAAGCTTTTCATCCTCTGCTTCTTAGGAATCTTTTTGCTTGAGAATGTTACGATGGTTCATGGTTTGGTTCGTCGCTATAGGTTTGAAGTAAGTATAGTATAGTATAATTGTATATATGGTATAGTCAGTCACATTCATTTTTACACCTTTTGAGAAAGTTTTGGAGCTGATTATGTGAGTGTAATTACTTGTTGCAGCTGAGAAACACTGCACACACATTGCTCTGCACCAACAAGACCATGCTGACGATAAATGGACAGTTGCCGGGGCCGACTATATATGCTAGAAGAGGAGATTTGGTCATAGTGGATGTTATTAATCGGGCAGACCATAATATTACCATCCACTGGTATGAACAATATTGATTTCTATATTATATACTTATGTTGTAATAATATGTGAGACTGAGAGAGACGATTTCAGGCATGGAGTGAAAATGCCGAGGTATCCATGGTCGGATGGGCCAGAGTATGTGACGCAGTGCCCTATTAGCCCCGGCAACAGGTTCAGCCAACGCGTGGTGTTGTCGGATGAGGAGGGGACTCTATGGTGGCACGCTCACAGCAAATGGTTGAGAGACTCTGTCTATGGTGCCCTTGTCGTTTTACCCCCCAAAAATGAGACTTATCCTTTCCCCAAGCCTCATGCTGAGGTTCCAATCTTGCTAGGTATATAATT
Organism: Plectranthus barbatus; assembly: GCA_026898455.1. Lineage (NCBI taxonomy): Eukaryota > Viridiplantae > Streptophyta > Magnoliopsida > Lamiales > Lamiaceae > Plectranthus > Plectranthus barbatus. Next base: position 34,089 of record JAPKLW010001856.1, on the reverse strand, counting down.
TGTAGTGATTGATTGATGGTTTAGTTTGAATTGCTGGCTTATCTGATTAGCTGATAACTTATTAATACAGGAGAGTGGTGGAATGCGGATGTGAGAGAAGTGATGGAGGAGTTTCTCCGCACAGGAGGGGATCCACAAGTTTCTGATGCTTTCTTGATCAATGGCCTGCCTGGCGGCTCCTATGCATGCTCTTCTCAAGGTGTTTTTCTGTTAGTTTCCATTTTTACTCTTTGAAATTGGTTGGACTAAACAAAAATTAAATAAATGGATTAATATTGTGCAGATACATACAGGCTGAGAGTGGAGTTGGGGAAGACTTACCTCATCCGAATGATCAACGCCGTCATGAACAACATCATGTTCTTCAGAATCGCCAACCACAACCTCACCGTCGTCGGAACCGACGCCGCCTACACCAAACCCCTGACCACCGACTACATCGCCATCTCCCCTGGACAGACCATCGATTTCTTGCTCGAAGCAAACCAGCCACCCAGCCGCTACTACATGGCGTCTCGAGTCTACGCCAGCGGAGGAAAATTCGGCAACACCACCACCACAGGATTCCTCGAATACGTCGGGAACTACACGCCGCCGTCATCCCCACCGCTTCCGTCATTCCCCGTGTTCAACAGCACGGTGGCGTCACATAACTTCACCAGTCAACTCAGAAGTCTAGCCAACAGCAAGTACCCCGTCGACGTTCCCAAGAACGTGACAGACAACTTATTCTTCACCCTTTCGATTAATCTCCGGCCATGTCCCAATGCGAATTGCTCCGGCCCCTTCAACGAGAGGCTTCTGGCGAGTGTGAACAACGTGACATTGTTGCTGCCAAGAATCTCGTTTCTTCAGGCTTATTACAACCGGATCAGTGGAGTTTACCACAGTGATTTCCCCGATAATCCGCCTCTTACTTTTAATTACACACAAGATACTATCCCCGCCGATTGGCTGCGCCCACAAGATGGAACCGCCGCTAAAGTTCTCAAGTATAACTCCACGGTGGAGCTGGTGTTTCAGGGAACCAACCTCGCCGGAGGCGTTGATCATCCCATGCATTTACATGGACACAGCTTTTACGTGGTTGGATCGGGACTCGGTAACTTCAACAGAAGCACAGATCCCGCCAACTATAATCTGGTCGACCCTCCATTGATGGAGACCATTGCTTTCCCAAGAAATGGCTGGACCGCTATCAGATTCAAGGCTAACAACCCAGGTAATTTGCTCCACTCGATCAAACATCACATATATATGTACATATACAAATTTGTGTTTAAGTATATTAATGTTTTGTGTAAATATTTGCAGGGGTATGGTTCATGCATTGCCATTTCGAGCGTCACGTGAGCTGGGGGATGGGAATGGTGTTCATCGTTAGGGACGGGAAACGCCCCAATGAGAAGATGCTGCCGCCGCCGCCGGATATGCCGCGCTGCTTGGCTATTTTGATTTCGGACCTGAAAATTTTGTAAGGGAAATTATAATGTTAAATTTGGTGTTGAGATTTTATTTGGTAAAGTTTAATGAAATAAAAGTCTTGTTTCTTGCCAGGGTGGTGCAAAAGTTTTTCTGTTACAGTTTTGTATTTTCTCATCGGAGAAGGAGACAAAATGGGTGTGTCGCTACTCGACCAAATCTACGAGCTAGTTAAATCAAAAATACTTTGAATATTTTAAAAATATAAAAATGAAAAAGAATTCAAACCCGTGCAAGACCCGTGCAAAATCTAGGGGTGTTCACGGTTTGGCCAAAACCGGTCAAACCAGCCAAACCGTACTTATTTGACCGGTTTGGCCGGTTTAAATTACGACTTTTAACCTGGCAGTTCGAAAAAATTCAAACCGGACAAAACTGGTCCGATTCCAGTTTGGTGTGCCAAACCGGCCGGACACATATATGTATATATTTATTCAATCATTTTTCAGCTAGCAACCAGAGTTCTTTCTAATTTTAACTTCTTTTATTTCTTTCTTTTTTCAGATTTTGTCAACTAAATACCAATTAAATATTTACACGGATAATATTGAAGAATAACATATGTGATAAAAGCTTTCTAATTTTAACTTCTTTTATTTCTTTCTTTTTTAAGATTTTGCCAACCAAATACCAAGTAAATATTTACACGGATAATATTGAAGAATAACATATGTGATAAAAGGTAATTTAATTTCTCAAGATAATATTTTTTCTTTTATTTTAACTTCTTTTATTTCTTTCTTTTTTCAGATT
>JAPKLW010001856.1:450-31844 GCA_026898455.1 Plectranthus barbatus | reverse complement strand
AATATTGAAGAATAACATATGTGATAAAAGGTAATTTTATTTCTCAAAATAATATTTTTTTTCTTTTATCTTTATGTTAATCTCATGAATAGCTATAAGTTTAATTGTTGAGATGTGGATTGTGGACTTTTGTTATTTTATATTTTGTGTTTAGAACTTATGATTATTGTTATGTTGTAGTTTAGATTGTGAAAATGAAGTGTAGTTTTTGTTTTGGAATATATATTATTGTGAATTGTAGAAATTAAAAATATGTTTCATTTTAAACCGCAAAACCGGCCGGACCGAACCGTTTTTATATGATTTGGCCGGTTTGGTTTGGCTAAATTATTTGGCCGGTTTGGTTTATAAAAATTTCAAATCGTATCTATTGGTTTGGCCGAGAATTTCCTCCAGAACCGGCCGAACCGGACCGCGAACACCCCTAGCAAAATCTGTGCGAGCTAGACTCGTGCGAGTCCGTGCACAATTTGGATTTTGATACAAATTTAATAAATTTTTATTTTATTTTAAATTCTGAATGAGATTTATGTGGCTGAAATTTAAATTTATTAATTTTTTATTTTACAATTTTCAAGCTTAAATATTTTAGGTAATTAATTGAACACCATAATAAAAATTCTTGTTAAAAAATGACACTTAAGTAATCTCAATACAAAATACAAATATTTTTTACATTTCTTAAAAGGAAAAGTATAAATTTTATTATAAATTATTCTGGTTTTCTCAAATATATTACAAATTATAAATTTTATTTCAAATTTATGATAAGAATAATTTCATGGTGACTGAAAGTTGACGTAACTAGCTAAAGTATCTCAATTCAATATGTATAATTTGTAGGCAAAAACTTGCGTTAGGCAGACCTAAACGGCTTAGGCGGGTTTTATCCTACCCAAATGGGTTCACCCATCCCAAATAGGGTATATTATATGGGTTTGGGCTTGGGTTAATGGATAAAACCCGCCTAAAGATTGGGTTAATGGATAAAACCCGCCTAAATCGTTTAGGCCTGCCTAACCCAAGACCTTCCCTAATTTGTAATATTTTTTGATAATATGAAAAATTACAAGTTCCGTTATAAACTTGAAATAAAATTGATATTTTGTAATATATTTTGATAATATGCTTAGTTAGTAATATATTTGAGAAAATTAGAATAATTTGTATTAAAATTGATATTTTTCCAATTTTAAATGTGTTAATAGTGGTAACAATTCTTTGTCATGTGCAAAATTGGTTGTAATAATTGATTTTATAATATGGTTCAACCCACCCAATTAAGGTATATAATATTTTTTAGTAATTATTTTTCAGTTTTTAACTAAAATTTGATTATTAAAATTGATTAATTTATAACTATAATTTATGTTCCTATAAAATTTGACTTTTGTTCTTAAAAATCAATTAAACTATATTGTACTATATTTTATTTTTATTTTTGTAAAAATATTAATTAAAATTAAAAATTGAGACAAGTGGAACACCATTATAGAACAGAGAATTTGATGCTGCTCTTTTATCTTTAAGTGAGTCCACTAGAGCCCTATAGATATAGTAGAAAATTTGATGGTATTAATTATTATGATGGAATATTCTATATTATATATGGGTGAAATCAGACCAAACATCTAGCGTTTAATGTCTAATTATTTTCTTGTTTTGTTTTTTCAAAACACATATAATCTTAACATTCTATCACTAACTTTTGTACTATATTTCTAATAAAATTTATAATATATTATTTTATTCAAATTTTCAAGAAACCATATTGTATAAGGTTGGTTTCCGGAAGAATTAGCTGCAACATGCAACATTATATGTGTGTCTAATAAAAGAGATCACCGTTTCAATACTCATCTATGTAACATTAACACTATATTATAAGGTTGGGATTCTTGTTTTTTTTTTTCTTTTTTTTTATAATAATATTGTAGCTATAATATGCTTAATGCAGCTTAAATGGGACCAACTGGTGAAGGATGCCCAGATGGGAGAACTCAGAAGAGATCTTCCTTGAAGTTGCTTCACTGCACCCTCAAAAAAAGCAGGCATGGATTAGTTAGTAGCTTTGCACCCCCAAAAGTACAATTTTTCTGAATTTTTAATTATTTGTCAATATTTTCACTAAATTAAAATATTTAATTTAAAAATACTTTATAATTTTTGAAAATATAAAAAATGAAAAAATTACCAACATGTGCAAGTCCCGTTAGGAGTGTACACGGTCCGGTTTGGCCGGTTTGAAGGTCGAAGTATGGACCAAACCAAATAGTACGGTTTGAAAAATTCTCAAACCAAACCGGCCAAATTAAATTTTCAAGCCAAACCAAATAAAACGGTTTTGTTCGGCCGTTTTAACGGTTTGGGACATGACTTTAACGAGCAAAGTCAAAACATAAAAAATAATCTATTTTTAGCAATAATTTATTTGAGAAATTAAAAAAAAAATGGTTTTCATCAACAAAGTACAAGACTATCATAATAGAAACAAACAATATATGACATCAAAATATAATAGTTCATATCTCATTCTCAAAAAATAATAGTTCATAAAAGGTCACATTATTACGATGCGACAATGGTGAAGCAGACCGACACTTGAATTAAATTATGAGATTGTAATATTGGATAGTTTAGGGTTTATTTTAAATTTAAATAAATTAAAAAGTGTAGGAGAAAAATAAAAATTCTATGATTTTGCACAGTATAGGATTCATAATTATTCCGAGAAGATAATAATTGTAAAAGAAGAGATGTTTACAAATAAATAAAAATGTAGGAGAAAAAAAATTATATGATGTTGCGTACAGGATTTGTATAAACGGTCCGGTCCGATCCAACCAACCGATTTCTGTACTCAAACCATGAACTAAACCAAATAATACAGTTTAAAATTTGCTGTCCGACCGGCCGATTAATTTACTTGACAAATCGGCCAAATTATTTTGGTTCGGCCGGTTTGAGCGGTTTGAACCAAACTGTGTACACCCCTAAGTCCCATGTGGTACTCACGCGCAAATCCGTGTAAGACTTGTGCTAGAGCCAATCGTGACCCAATTAAAGTTGTGCACAACTCGTTCACGACCCATGCCTAATTTGATGTTTATTAAAATTTAATAATTTCTAAAACTTGAAAATAAATTTGTACGTTAATGTATAAATTTATTAATTCCCATTTATAATTATCGATATAAAATACTAAAATATTTTATTTTTTTTTATAATAATTTGAACATTCATAACTAAAATCATTGGTTGAAAATGACACTTAAACATAATTCCATGCAAAGTACATGTAGGGGTGGTTATTTATTTAATGTGTCGATAAGAATGACCATTATTGTCATTTTGTTAAATAAAAATGGCCATTAAGAATATTAGCACATATAATATATTCTCAATTATTATATCTATGGTTGTAAATTATTAAACAATATTTCTATATATTTATTGTTTTGATGTGTAAAAAGTTCATATAGAAACTATCAAATTAGGGGTGTCTCTAAATTATCTTAGTTCTCCTAAACTTATAAAGTCCTTTAGGATGTATCGAGTTGTAACATAACTGATGAAGCTGATCAAGATAAACTGGGTAGAAATATAAAGCCACAATTTAGATCGTGTGGAGTAAGGAGAGACCAGCTACTAGTTTGGAGCTGATGACTCAGAGAAACTGACAAGACACTAGCTTAGATAACCTCCAGTTTGCGAAGTCAGTTCCTACCCACACGAAGAGACAAAGAAAACAAGTCAGGGGAATCACCAAAGATCAATCTCTAAGAATGGAGATTCATTAAAGACTGATGAAGCACTAACCAGTTCAGATTCCTCGGACTAATAGAGTCGTTTTGACACTAAAATAGAATGTCGACATCTTGTGTCAGAAAAGGACGTAGCAGGTGTCGAACCTCAGGAAAAGTGTCATGCTCCCGTCATAAAAGAGACGCATCAGATTAGACATTGCTCCAAAGTCTTTAATCGGCTACAATTTGAATTACTCATACTTCGACTATAAATCTGCAAAGTATTCAGAGTCAAATAGAATCGATACAAAAAACACCGAAACTCTGCTCAAGCAAACACTCGATCGTTTCTATCATTCTGTGTGTCTTTCATTGAACACGAGACTCGCAGCTTCTCAGCTCAAGTTATCTTATTGGTGTTCTTTCCTTCTTAGAAAGAACACAACAGTCACTTCAGATCTCCAGCAGGATTCTTACGGGCATATTGCCAACGAGTTTGATAGTTCGGGAGGAACTTTAAAGCTCTCAACTCCAGAGGAAGAGGTTGTGTGGTGTGCCCACAATCCAAATCTGCGAAGCCAAAGGGACCAGAGGCTTGGATGGGTGATAAGCTCATATTATTACTCACTTATCTATATTTTTCTCCATTGCTTCAAGTGCTTTATATTATGTTTTAGTCATTTCTGTGCATGAGTCTACTTTAGAGGGTGTTATGCCTTTCATGGTTGATTTTGCAGGTTTTAGGCCAAAATCAATGAAAATCCGTACCGAAAGCAGTTGATGTTCAAAGGAACAGTCACTAATTCTTTTACACGTGGAATCTAACCTAATGGAGCATGGAAATAGAAATATCTTTGAGTTAGCTTTCCAACGCAACTAGAATCGGGTCAATCGGAGTTCGGGAGCACAAGTTATGGCCAAAACCGTGACACTGCACAGAAGGAGTCGACGGAAGGAATCTCGGGCGACACAGAGGTTTTTGTCTCGGTCGACAAGGCCCCCGTCGATCGAGACAGAGGACAAATTCTGGAAAGTTGTGATTTGCAACCGTGTCGATCGACAGACAGCCCGTCGATCGATACGCGCGCCGGAAAGGCATATATTTGCCCAATTTGGATATTTTTCTTTCCCAAGCCATTACCTTTTGAAGATTTAATTTTCCCCCTCTATAAATATGAACTCTTAGGCACGAGAAACAGGCTTTTTTATCTCTGGTTTTTCAGCATTATTGCACTTAGAATAATTGAGCTTTGGATTTTTTACAAGACATTCAAGGTTCCTCTTTATTTATAAGTCCATTAATAATATGTTTGCTTTATTTCTAGTCATGTTTTGTGGCTAGAACCCTAAGAGGTTCTAAGGTTATGATTTCTTTTCTGATGCATGTTAATTGATATCAACTCTCTAAGCATGGATTAGTTCTCTGATTTAATTTTATAATCTAGATTAAAAGAAGGACCGAGAGGTGAATTGAGATCTAGGTTTATAGTTAATAATTGATGGATCGAGATATGAAAATTACTAACAGGAAGAGAGAATTAATTGTGTTTGTTTTCTGTCAAACCAAGAAGAAACCTACATAGGAATAATTAGATAATTATGAGATTGATTAATTTGGTGCTCTTGAGACCGAGAGGAGATAATCACTAATTAATAATCTAGGATTTAATTTCCCAACCAAGGAATTTAATCCACAAAAATTTATGTTTTCCCCAATGCTGAGTTGATTGATATTTGCATGTTGATGATCAGATAATCTGCCCTAGGATCTGTGTTTTTCTTTAATTGCTTTTAAAACCTTTATTTTCTGCATTGTTATCTTTAAATTACAAAACAAAATCCCTTTTCAAAATCCGCAAACTTCTGTGTTCTAAAAACTATGACTAGTACTTTGGATTTTTCGTTGCACAGTCCCTGTGGGATCAACCACCTTCGGGTCTAAAATTATTATTTGCTTAACCGCTTTACTGCAGTTATCAATAGGTCAGCTAGTGAACTGGTAGACACTAACATCTACCAGCTAGCGATAGATCGCGAGACTCGTCTATAACTGAAGCTTAGTGAATTCCAGACCAAGGTCTGAAGAGAGGTAGTAAGACTTTAGCCTCCGAACCTCTATAAATTCATTGTGTTTTTACTGCTTTCTTATATTTCTGCAAGGTCTTTAAAATTCAGCACATTCTAATGTAGAAATATATTCGAATTGAACAATAACCTCCTCCGCTCGCTGACAAAGTGCTTTCAAAAACATAAACTGCTCGAGAACCACCAGTTTCTGAGTGCAAGTCTAGATCTTAAAACTTCCGCTGCACAATATATATATATATATATATATATATAATGATCTCGGGACCAACATAAATGAATCAAATTATTTGTAAGCTATTTAGTTCTCAACTTGATAAAAGTACGAACCAAACTTGAGCTTGTATTATTCGGCTCGTGAGCCAACTCATTAACTTAAATTAATATAAAATAATTAATTTTATAAAATTAATTTTTATTATTTAATCGTAAAAAGTATAATAAATTGTGGTAGTTATATTAAAAAAACTGAATTAGAGTAGTTATATAATATTATTTTTGAATAAATAATTTTTTATGTTAAAAAATAATAAATATTTAAATATAATTTAAATTTAAAAAATTTATTTAGGTTTGATTAATGGCAAAGTCTCAGATGAGACGGTCTCATCATTTTTATTGTGAGACAAATTTAATGAAATGATGTATTTATTTATAGCAAATGATGTCTCACCATTTTTATTGTGATATGAGTTTAATGAAATGATGTATTTCTTTATTGCAAATGATGTATTTCTTTGTTGCAAATAATGTATTTATTTGTTGCAAGTAATGTAATTCTTAAAAATGAAATGATGTATTTAATTTATTGAAATGATGTATTAATGTCCGTCTCACAATAAAAAAAATAGTGAGACCGTCTCCCAAGAGACCATAATTAATTTTCAATTGCATCCTAATAATATTTATGATGACAAAATGGATAAGGCAACTGTAATATTCCCATTTTGCAACATCTAGAATAAATATTTTAAAAAAAGAGTAATTTTTTTATTTTTCAAACGGCCTACTTCTTCAATTTATGTGTAACAAATTAACAATCGACTTTGGGTACAAATTTCATTTTATATTCCCGCAAATCAATTTCTAGGGTTTTTAATCTTTCGCAAACCCTATAAAATCCAAAATTTATCTCCTGGATTGGGTTTCAAATCCTCGCCATTAATCCTTTCTCCAATTCGATTCATCGAATTCTTCCATCCATTAACAATGGCGGAGCACTTGGCCTCCATTTTCGGAACCGAGAAAGACCGCGTCAACTGTCCTTTTTACTTCAAGATCGGCGCATGTCGCCACGGCGACCGGTGCTCCCGCCTCCACAACCGCCCCACCATCTCGCCGACGCTGCTGCTCTCCAACATGTACCAGCGTCCCGACATGATCACCCCCGGCGTCGACGCTCAGGGCCAGCCGATCGACGCCAACAAGATCCAGGAGCATTTCGAGGATTTCTACGAGGATATATTCGAGGAGCTCAGCAAATTCGGCGAAATCGAGAGCCTCAACGTCTGCGACAACCTCGCCGACCACATGATAGGAAATGTTTATGTCCAATTCAAGGAGGAGGATCAGGCGGCGGCTGCTCTGAACGCGTTGCAGGGGAGATTCTACTCCGGCCGTCCGATTATTGCCGACTTTTCGCCTGTCACCGATTTTCGCGAGGCGACCTGCAGGCAGTATGAAGAGAATAGCTGTAATCGCGGCGGTTATTGCAATTTTATGCATGTTAAGATGATTGGTAGGGAGCTGAGGAGGAAGCTGTATGGTACACGCCATGGCAAGTTTTGGGGAACCAGGAGCCGCAGCAGGAGTGCTAGTCCACCATATCATAAGCGTGAGAAGGAGAGGGAGAGAAAGAGGGATTCCGATAGGCGGGATCACCGCAGTAGTGGGAGGAGGAGTGGGGATGATAGGCATGGTGGGAGGCATGAGAGTGACAGGAGAAGGCGTGGAGGTAGTCCTAGAAGCAGGAGTCCGGTGAGGGAAGGGAGCGAGGAGCGTAGAGCTAGGATTGAACAGTGGAATCGGGAGAGGGAGGAGAAGGGGCAGTAATGCTGTTGTGTTTGTTGTATCTGTTATACTTCCTTTATTTCGAACTGCTGTGTTTTGGTAGCTTAGGATGCTAGTTAGAGAGTATGCAGCTATAATTTAGGATTGTATTTCGTTTTCTGCGGGATTATGATCACGGGATAAGCTTAGCATTCTAGTTTTTCTCTAATATTGATAAGCTACAAGGGTGTGCAAGATCAAGTATTGGTTTTTTCTTTCATGAGGTTGATTGTGCTTTTCTTCTATGATCTATAGCTTATATATGTATGTTATTGTTGTTTCTCATGTGGCACTAGTTTTTTATCCCGACTGTTATTAGTCATCCAAGTTAAAGATCATGAGCATTGCTTTTGAATGTATTCCATATTCAAGTTGCATTCTTTGCGTCTCTCCGTAATAGATACTTGAATTAGAATATAAACTCTCCTACTGAACCTCACCATGTTGGTGGGAACTTCATCAGTTAGTAATCTTGAAATGGTTGGCCTATTGATGACTCTCCGAATGTATATTGAGTGAAGCTATTGAGGATGTAATAGCTTGAGCAAGGTCCTCTGTATTTTCCAAAATCTAGTGCAGTCTATATCATGTAGCAAATTGCTGGATCAATTTCATTTGAACTGGGTGATTGTACTTTGGTGGACAATCTTGGAGTGAGCTGTGGCTGAACAATCTGTCGGTTCTGGTAAGGTTTCTGTGTTCTCTGTTCTGGTAAGGTTAAGTGCTATATAATTTTTTCTAGTACAGTGAGTTGTAGGCTTCGCTTGTTTTTCTTGTGTTTTATTTCAGAATTTTGATGCCCCTTTCAACTAATATAGTGTTCAGAGTTCCATTGAAGCCATGTTCTATAGAATATCTGTCAGATTACTGCATCAGTTCGGCTGCAACATTTAACAATTCTTTGATATGTTATTTTTTCTTTTCTTGGAGTAATGATATGGCTGTCCTTTTGCTCAATGGTCAGATCCTTTATACCTGGGCTCTCATTTTGGATTTCTTCTTCTGTTTTTTTTGTTTTGTTTTTTTTGTTTTTTTTTTTTTTTTTATAGAGCACTCTTATTTAATTTGGAAATAATGTGGAAGACTGTGTGATGGTGGTGATTTTTTTCTTTTTAGTTCAATCAAAAGCGAGCAAGATTAAATAAGTTGGTGCATGGATTCCAAGCAGTGGAACATGAGATGTTGGCTATTGTTAAAAGTTACATATTTTTTTAATTTATTATTTATTTTTGAGTTATTTAATTAAAATTTATGAATTCTATATTTCAATAATATTATTATTTCAAAATTAAAATATGAATATCTAAAAATAAATAACGTTGTTCTCGATACACTAGCTCACTTATGACTTAATAATCAATTGAGTTGTATTTTATCACATTTATAAATAATTTAAATAAATTTCATCTCATCATTTTCCACTTGCATCTCCACAGCTTCGAGGCTCTTAAATTATCTCTACTAACAATCCAACTTTATCTACATTAATTTCACTTGTCTAATTCTAGAATAATCATAATTAGACTTATTGTTTTGCACCTAATTTACAGTATTGTATGGACTTTTTTGTTTTAAAAAGTGAATTTAGGTTAAATGATAAAATTTTATTAATAAGAGTATATACTTTTTATTTTTAATTTATTATTTATTCTTTAGACTGTGATTTGTTCCTCATAGACATTATATTGTTAGAAAAACAAGACAGAGAGAAATTTGTTGATGGATGACATATTAATAATTTAATATTCGAAAAATGACATTTTACTATTGAAAAAATAGTAATTATCATTTTAGATAAATTCAATGGTGGAGGAGCTAATATAATAAGAGAAGTCTAATTCCACTTCACTCTATTTCAATCTAATCCCAATGATACAACACAGCACAACCATATTTATAATCATCATAAATAATCTAGTTATCTCTTAATTAATTCTATATTTAAAAACACTAGAGTCTTTTACATTTTTCTGAAATCTTCTGTTATAACCTTTAATAAATTTCTCGTTGATTTTCTATACTATCCTATAATTATGAAAATCTACTTAATTTATAAACTTTTTTTTTTTCAATAAATCAAATTTTTTTTCGAACAATTACATCTTGCAACATGTAGAGATTTGGGGATGCCGGAAAACTCCATAATAAGTCAGGGGATAGCACAAGGATGACAGAGTCAAATGTAAAGTAAATAATCCTAAAGTTTATGATTCAAGCAATTGATCCTAAAGTGGAATGCAAATGCAAATGTGAAGTTCCCTGCCTCAGGGATTGTAAATGGAAATGTATATGGATGGAGATAAATTACAGGATGAAAGTGTAGTCAAACTGTGGCAGAAAACATGAAATGCAGCTCCCAACTGAATCTTCTGCTAATAAGGATCCTCGAGAAGAAGATGGTGATTTCGATGATGTTTGGCATGAAGAGATGGAAGATGCAGTTCACTTTAATCAGGATAAGACAGTTAGAGATCTAGAAACTTAAAATTGGGGGTACAATATATAAATAAAATTAAAATGGGGATACATTAGTAAAAATTTATATAAAATATAAATAAATATATATAATAAATAAGAAACAAAATTTTTGGGGTACATCTCTCCATGTAGATACGCCTCTGGTTAGAGATGAAGAAGTGAGTGTGAAAACTCTAGTATGAGTAGTGCAGAAGTTGTAGTTGACACGGGGAAATAGTTAATCGAGTATCAGGAAGAGATGCTGCTGCTCCTGCTATGCCCAACACATTCTTGGTGTGGCTGGTGGCACTCAATAATAAAACCACACATGAGTTGCAACTTTACCTCGCAGCATAGTTTGGGATTATATTTTTTGAAATTATACTTTATAATCTCAACAATGTGGCGAAGAATGAAACAAATCTCAGAAGCATTGGTATGCTAGCTTCTGTACGTGTTCAAATGTTTGGGTTATTTAAGATCAACATTTTTGAAGCTGTAGACTGTGCCCCATTACCTTAGCTCCTCCTCGGTGTAAGATAAATGAATTGCTGTTGCTGTTGCAATTTCTCACTCTCACTCTAAAATGGCAGCAGTTTTTGCCTAGGATGTTGAACTTGATCCCCCATTAAAAAAAATATATATGGATAAGTCTAATATTCTATTCAAACACCTTAAAATAAGGTTGCTTATTTGTTTATTGAATTGAGGGTGTGTGACAAAATGAAAGTATCTTCCCAGCTAGTTGCAAGCAGCATGTATGTGCAGTTGGTTTATTCATGAGAGACAAGGATATATTGAAAAAGAAATGGTTGGCTGTAAAAGATTAATGAGCCAAGAACATCTGAGGACCACCACCATTTTTGTATACAATAATAGAAACTTTTTTTTTTGTTTGTATCTAAAGAAATATCAACTCACCATCCCATTCTCAACCAGACGAATATATATAAATCGCCTCAACATTCCAACCAAATATTTCCATGTATGTAAAATATGATTATCATTATCGTTTATGAAAACAAACAAATTAAAACAATTTTATTGCAACGGTAATCAAATGTAGACACTCTGATTTTGGCAATGGAACGAATCCACTGGGACAGTAACTCACGATGACCAAATTATATGATTGTTTCCGTTCTTATCTTGTTGAGTGATATCCGCTATTTAACATATGAATTATAGACGTCAAATTGTAAAACAGACGACATAAGAATTTATGCACTAGTTCAATAATTACCTATGTCTACGGGAACTATGAGCGATTTCTTTTATTATGTATCAGTCTGAAGACAACAACATAAAATACATGCATTTATACTTAGTCCTACATGACTCTATACGCTTATGCTTGCTCCACTTTGCAGGCATCCATCTTTCTACCCTTCTTTGTTGAGATATATGAGTCATATCAACTTATCTTTCTCTATTTAACATTTGGGTTTTATGTAAAATACTTACATGAAAGGGACTAGGAAAAAAAAAAAAAACAAAGCAAACAAACATAGTCTTGAGAACTATCCTAAGCAAAACTTATCAAAACTAAAAAAAAAAAAAAGGGAACAAAAAAGGGAAGACGACATTCATAGAATAATTTTGCTCTTTCTTTTATTCCATAGTTTCCACTTTCCATGTCAAAAGTTACCTTTTTTTATATATTGAGTTATAACATTAAATTAGGGTTAAAAATAATTCGATTATAAACCTCGCACTCGTTTACAGATGAAGAATATCATTAGACTTGCTTGCCCTCTATTAGAATTAAATTAGAGTTAGAAAGGGTTCAAGCATAAATCTCTCTCTTTGAAAGTGAGAAATTAATATACTGTTAGCTCATAACATATTAATTTAATTAAAAAGAGAAGAGGTTAGAGTGCCTTGGCGCTTGCTTTTGTCACTTTTGGTATGGGGTGTTGGACTGCACACTTTATAGCCTAATTAGGCAACAATCATCCAATTTCTTACTCCCCACTTCTTTCCTAACTTGACCATCCACTTGTCACAAGCTCGTTTTTATTGATTATTTGTGTGTATAAATTTAAATTAATGAGTATATTAGAAGGATGAGAAAAAGAGGTGAACCCTAAACACATTTCTCTAATATATATGGAGTGAATCACGTACTAAAAATTAGTTTGTGCTAAATAAGAATGAATATTTTACACCATTTATCTAAGAAAATTAATGGTTGAGATTTTTTTTTCTTTATAAATCATGCTTAATCGAATTAAGCATGATTTATAAAGTAATTAAGCACAAATAAAAATTATGCTTAATTTTTCAATCTTTAATGTTTTAATCCCAACCATTAATGCTATCAATCCAATTACTGAGATTCATTCATATTTAACATAAACTTTAATTTTAGGAGAGATCATATGAGAAAAAATCCTTCTGTAACAAAAAAAGAATGAATCATGTCCATCAGATCTAAAAAAATTGTAAAAAATCAACAATTGATATTTAATCAAGCAATAACTAAAGCACAATCAAGCAACGACGTAAATATAATTAAGAAATGTCGTGAATGCACTCAAACATCTTTCTCATTTTCTCCCATTAAGATTTTTTTCAACGGATCTGCTTCATATATATATAGGGAGCGGATCCAGTGAGAAAACTCTTAACGTGAGAAAGTGAGAAAGATGTTTGATTGCATTCACGGCATTGCTTGATTGTATTCAGGTCGTTGCTTGATTGCAATGTTGCTTGATTGTGCTTTAATTGTTGCTTGATTATTTTGTTGCTTGATTGCATTTTAGTTGTTGCTTGATTCAATATCAACCATTGATTTTTTTAGATCTGATGGATATGATTCATTCTTTTTTTTCACATTGGAATTTTTTTTACATGATCCCTCTCTATATATATATATAATTAACAAGAGAGAATGGGTTTGAATAATGAAGTTAGCAAGAAAAACATTGATTGATTTCAAAGTTAACAGTTTACAAAAGCTACAACTAATTTTTCAAAACCTAAATCAATATGTTTTCCTACAATATAATATTCGTTTGTGGAAAGAAAGGAAAGCAAATAAAATAAAATATTATCATTAAAGAAAAGAACACATTTCAAAGCGGTGGTGGTGGCCTTGCAGTTGCTGTTGCAGATGCAGATGCAGTGGTAGTGCCACCGCCCAAACCAAACAAATCAGCTGCAAACGGATAATTCCCACTTGCTGAGTTGAACAGTGAGCCACCACCCTCATTAACACCCCCGCCACCGCCACCGCCAGCATTTATGCTGGAAGACTGCGAACCAGCGGCGGCGGCGGCGCTGTCATTCCCCTCTTCTTCTTCCTGCAAAGGCAGGCGTTCAAACACAGCATTCGCAAACGACGCAGCCATCAATATCACCGGCCCCGACGCCACCAACGGGGCCACCACACTCCCTCCGACGACCTGCCCCTGCCCGCCGGACAAGAATATGGACAGCCCGCCGGAGCCAGGTGGCGCAGGCGGCGGAAGCACCGTCCCCGACAACGACAGAATCTCGAACCGGCCTTGCAGTGTCACCACGCTCCCATCAGGCGCCGCCGGCTGCCGCAGAGCGATGTTCACCACCGTGCCGCTGCCGCTGAGCACGCACACCCCTCTGCCCCTCCGCCGCGCATACACCGTGACGCACTCGACGACGTCGTTCCCTGATGAGACTTCGAGAATGTGGGTTCCGAGCGAGTTGGGGGTGTCGCGCGTGACGATTACTGGTGGCTTGGCTTTGTTCTTGGATCCCGGAGGGCGGCCGCGGGGGCGGCGGTTGGTCGCCGGCGTGCCACCAGAGCTGGTGGTGGCCCCTGTATCCGGAAGGGATTCCTTAGAATCTGCGGAAGGGTCTAGTTTTGAATTAGGGTTTCGTAGAGAAATGGAAGGAAGCCGTGGCTCCTGCTGCTGCAGAAGACGATGAACGTAGCGAGTCGAACTAGGAACTTGCTGCTGCTCGTAACCAGCCATTTTCAGCTTTCTCTCTCCCCTTCACGAGTTAGAGAGAGAAAACAAAGAGAAGGGAGTGCAAGATTCTTGCTTTCAAGTGCAGCACAAGTACTGAAGTGAAGGGTTTCTTGTACAGAAATCTGACAATAACAAGATCGAAAGAATTAATGGATGGAGAGAGAGAGAGAGACGAAGTGTGTTTGAGAATCCAAGAAATGAGGGGGATGGGCATCATTGATCACATACATATATATTTTGATTAGTGTTGATGAAATGGAAGAGGAGTAGCTGCAGTCTAAACTTCATCCAAAATTAATGCCCAAATTAAAGAGGCACGTAGGAGCAATATGTGGTGATGGCAGAAATTAAGAAGAAGCTTGAGTAGCAAGTGTTGGATCGGCAGCACAACCAATGCTTTAAATACTATTTATAACATCATCACCTCCAAGTCCAACTCTGCTGCTTCTCTCTCTAGATCTATCTATCAGTCTCTCTTTCGGCTTAGAATAAAGAAGAAGAAACAGGTGTGTGTGTAGCAGCAACGAATCAACTACTCAAAAAATATAAATTATGTTTGAAAATGGTTCAACTTTACATATCTTAACTACTTAAACGTGAAAAAAAAAAAAAAAAGGAAAGAAAGAAAGAAGGAAAACTAGTTAAACATGAAGATCATAGGTAAAAAAAAGGAAAGAAAGAAAGAAGGAAAACTAGTTAAACATGAAGATCATAGGTGAAGTGGTTAAAGTACCTTGTCTGTGGAGAGTCAAGTTCAAACTTTCATGGGGATATTTGAGTGTGTTTAAGATTATTATAAACTTATTTTTTTTAAAAAAATAAATTAAATAATTTAGTCAAAATTGTTCCATTAAGCACTAACCAATATTCTTGAGGTTGGGGACAACTTAGTCATTGTTTTTCTTTTTTTTTATATATAAATAAAGTACTTTAATCACTCTATTTTAATATTAAGACAACTTAATCATTGATTGATTACTATTCATGTCCCATCTTTTCTTCCCCTTTCTCTTCTCTTTGTCTTTTAGTAATGATTTATCACAATTCATAGAAGTTTCTTACTTAGATATCTAATAGGAGATCTCACTTCCTCATTTTTTATCTTATCAACATTTTTTGAAATATTGAATATTGACTAAAATTGCCTCGATCTAGAATATGTATACACAAATATTAATAGGAAATTAAGGTCTCAGGTTAGGCACGCTTAAACCGTTTAGGTGAGTTTTATCTATTAACCCAATCAAAACCCATCTAATATACTTTAATTGGGGATTAATAAACCCTATTTAGAGATGAGTGAACTCATTTATGTATGAATAAAACCCGCTTAAACCGTTTAGGTGTGCCTAACGCAAGTTTTTGTCATATTATTAATGTGGAACCCCAAAGATTAGTTAGCTGATAATTTAAAATATAAAATATGAATTCGCAATCTATGCTGTGAAATGCTTGAAGATTTTCGATTTGAGATGTCAAATATATTAAAATTCTTTATTCATGATTTTAATTTGGATTGAGAAGAAGTTGGAAATTTTATTTTTTTTTTCATTCTTGAATAAAAACTATTGGATTAATAATTCTTTGAGGAAAACTGGGAGATATGTTTATGTAGTTTTTGGGCCAAGCTAGCATTCTTGAATCTAATTGTCGGCTCAAAAAACAAGCCCATTCATACAAGCCCTAACCAACTACCACTAATTAAATTCTAGCCCAACAACCTAATTGCAGACTTTTGTGAATATAGGTAAAATTAATAGAGGGCAATTTTAAAATAGCTGCAATCTTTAACATACCTTATTTATATGAAAAAACTAAATTATTGGAGTAATAAATTTACAATTTTATCATCATAAGTCCTTATTTAAAGTATTTGATTTTATGCTTTGTTTTTATGGATTCCCAAGCCAATTTCCAATTTATATTCTTACAGAATAATACCCTAAAATATATTTCTGGATACCAAGTTCAACAAACCACAACATTTATTATAAGTTGAGAATATTGGTGTGATAATGTCACAATTATTTAAAATATTTAACTAAACTCTAGCTAGGATAATTAGGTGCCCTAGCCCCTAGATACCTCTAGTGATACATGAATTCAAAAGGTTTTACTTTTTGAGTTCTTGAGTCGGTATGACTTGATTAGCTGTTGGCGAAATAATTCCCTAGTTTTGTAAATTTTAAAATAAAAAAACAAATAAAAATAAAATGTAGTTTGTAATGTAGCATGTAATTTAAGTAAAATGCAGCTGCAATTCTTTTAAACATAGTCCTTCTAAAAAAATAAAATTTTAAATTATTATATGCTGTTACAATTTTATCCCTATAACCCTCAATTAAAAAGTTTAATCAAAAAAATAAAAATAAATCTTAAATATGTAGTCACATATCTCCATCTAAATAAAATAAAAATCAAAACCCTAAAAAGTAAAAATAGATGTGAATATATAGGTTTATTAGTTTCTTCAGCAAAAATTAAAACTCCGATATCAAGAAATTAAAGCCCTAACTTATGAAAATCAAAACTTCAAAAAATTTATATAAAAAAAAACAAGAGCAAATACATGAATTGAGGTATTTTTGCAAACAAAAGTTAAACTTATTGAATACAGGACCAATCATCTTCTCATTCTGATAAATTGAAGTTCAATATTTAATTAAACCCAATCACTTCATAAAACACCCACCAATAAACTCAATCACATATCAGTTTTTAGGGTTTTAATTTGTGTTTTATGTTGATGGAGATATGTGGCTACACATTAAAGTTTATTATTATAATTTTAATTAAAATTTTAAATTCGGGACTATAGGAATAAAGTTATAATATTATATTATAATTCTAATTTTTATTTTTTAAGATGCTATACTTAGCAAAAATGTGACCGCATTTAGAATCACCCTTTAAGTAGGGGCTTCCTAAGAAATATCAAATAAACCGGAAATAAGTAAAGAATCATAAAATATTTTATACAAAATTAAACTTTATATGGAATGTTTATTATTAAAAATTTCCAAAGAGATTGAATTATCCTCAAATTATGTTGAGTTGAAATGATCCACAAAATTATAACTAAATACTTAAAATTTAAAGAATGATAAAAATTTATACCAGATCATCTCCTATATTGTGAGATAAATTATTACTCCCTCTGTCCCGTCAGATTAGTCCATATTTTTATTTTCATTTTTATTTGTCTCACTAGATTAGTCCACTTTTCCAAAATGGAAAAAAATCTCCTCACATCAATAAAATATTAATTTCACTGCACTTACAAACATTGATTTCTGTGCTGAAATCAAAATTAACTAATTTAATGGGACAGAGGGAGTATATCATGTTTGCTTAGTTCATAAATTATAACTCAGAAAATAAAATTTATAAGACGATCTCGAAATCTGTGTGCATAATAGAATTTGTGGACCAAAACACCTATATATGGCGCCAAGCATATTCACCTCCAAACCGTAGCCACTGCATCAAAATGCTTCAACCTGTAAAATCCAACTAAGCATTGATTGTGACTATCTCATTGGATTTAATTTTTAACAAATAATTAAAAAAATAATAATAAAACCCAAGTGATATATATGAAAATGTAATTGATTATTATGAAGAATAATATTGCCATCAATCATGATTAAAAATCACTCTCTTAGTTGTTAAAACATCAATCAAGATTAGGCTGGATCACTCATTCGGCATGGTCTTAATACCATATTAAATTAAATTAAATTAAATGATTCTCCAAATTAAATTCCTTAATCAAGTCGAGTGATGTAGTCAATTTGACTATGTTGCACTACTATAACCATGATTGATTGTATCATCATCATTTCTTACAATTATTTTATTCTAAGATGTCCATCTAATTTCTATCTATCCACTACTTCCTCTACGCAATTTTTGTTTATTCTAACAATATTGTAATGATAAAAATATTATATATAATTATTTTTATATGTGTTCAATAAATCATGAATTTGAGTTTTAATGAGAAGTTGAGAACATATAGGTAATGCATTCCATTTCAATATAAATATACACAAAGAGTGAGTATCATGCTAAAATTTAATTTATGTTTAATTTGAAAGAATATACATCAATTATCTCAAAAATAAATGGTTAAAACTAAAGTTTTTTACAAAATTATATGCTTAATTGTTTTATAAACAATTGTTAAGTGCTTAACATAATTTATAAAGTAATTAAGTATGAGAAAAATTATGGTTCTTTTAATATTTAATATTTTTAATGTCAAATGTTAATACTATTAATCCAATAATTAAAATGCATTCCTACTTAATGGTAAAAAAACCTTAGTTCCATCACTTGAGTAGGTGATTATTGCAATGAAATGATATTTATTCTTTTATTTATGACTTGAATGATTTTTAATTGAAAATCATCATTTTTGTGGGAAACCCTATTTTCCAAGGATTATGAACATCATTTCACTCACCTTTCATGAATTGTATCATAAAACAAGTAATAAATACTATCACATATATAAAAGATAGAAATATTTTCTAATAAAATATAATTAGAAAAATTTAAACAATGAGAATATGCTAAATAACAATCATTCTTGAGCTTTGATTTTATTGTATGGACAGATAGGATTAAATATTTTCAAACCAACAATTCTGTATTTTGATGAAGCATAACAAACTAACTAATCAAACATAGTATACTACTCCATATCAAGTGCAAAATCTAATTTATATTTTACTAAGTAATCAAAAATAATATACTAACTTTTTAGATTTTTTTGCTTTGATGGCCTAATATATAAACTAATTAAACATGAGTTAATAAATTAATTTAAAGAGTTAATTAGCACCGAATCTACTACTTATATACATTTATGTGGAATGGGCTTATGAATAAGTAACTGATTTGATTTTGTATAGAAATGGAATGGGCTTTGCATCAAGAAATTATGGTAGCCAGACATAGAAAGCCTTGAATCATGTTTATTATTACTATTTTCTTAATATTAAATCATATAATATATTATGTTAGATCATTCAACAATTTAAATTTCCTTCTACTATAATTTTTACTTGCCGTAAATTAGGAGTGAGCAAAACCGAACCGAAAACCGAACCAAACCGTAAATCGGCGGTTTTGGTTCGGTTCGGTTTGGTCTATATATTAATTTCGGTGCGGTTCGGTTTAGATTTTTCGAAACCGCTAAAATTCGGTTCGGTTCGGTTTTAACCAAAATATGGCGGTTCGGTTCGGTTTGGTTCGGTTCGGGCGGTTTGGATATGAATTTATAGATTTGAACTTAGATTTGAATTGTTATTTATGAACTTGTGTATTTGGATTTATGAGTTAGACTTCTTTCTTGAACTTGTGGGATTGTATTTGGTGTATTTGAACTTTTAATGAATGTTGTAACATGAAAATGTATGTTTTAATTCAAACATATTGAAAAATATGTGGAAAAAGTTCGGTTTAAACCGAAACCGTGCGGTTCGGTTCGGTTCGGTGCAAACCGCCAAACCAAACCGAAACTGTCCATTCGGTTCGGTGCGGTTTCGGTGCGGTTTACATAATCCTAGCGGTTCGGTTCGGTTTTATTTTTTTAAGATTTGCGGTTTGGCGGTTTGGGCGGTTTGGTTCGGTTTTCAGACCGAACCGACCGTTGCTCACCCCTACCGTAAATACAGATAATTAGCCTTTTTGAACAGGTTAAAAAAAAGATAACTTTGAACCGAAATTGAATTTGGACAATTTTAACATGCAAACGGAATGATTGATATATGTTGAGGTTTGCTTTCGCAAAGATAAGAAGCCCAAATAACGGAAGTGTTAGAAATTGAGTTTCAGTTTCTCTCTTAATTTGATGTTTTGATATGTTAAAATTTGTTTTAGTACTAAATTTTGAGTCTGTGATTGTAATCCTTGTATATGATTGATCGTGTTGTAATAGACTAGAAATTTAGATGCTGAAGACCGAGCGAAGGAATCAGAAACTAAGTTTCTGATGAAGACATTCAAGAAGATAGAGCTCGAGATATCCAAAACCAAGTTTTCATACTTAAAAAGAAGATCCCAAAAAACTTAAGGTTCTGAATACAAGTGTTCGTGCTTAAAACTTAGTAAAACTTAAGTTTCTGGAAACTAAATTTTCAGAAGCAAGGAGAAAAGTTGAAACTGACTTTGGAATGTCAGTTTTCAGTATCAACAATCAAAAGCACGTGAAACATAAGTGTTCGAAATCAAACTTAAAGTCATTTCAATTCTAAGCCAAAAAGTCAGTACGAGGAAGTCTCATACTTTGATTCCTTGGACTAAAACTTAGTCTACGAAAAGTAGGTAGAAAGTACACTGCCGAAAGCAGAAAGCAGGCGGCAGAGCAGACCAAAAGTATATGCGATAATTGGACGATATTCTCATTGTCTCTAACGATCGGATTCCTGTGTATAACGGGAAGAATTCAAATCATCAATCAATCTGCACCTGAAGACTATAAATAGGTCGACAACCCAGCAGAATCATCATCAAAGTTCTTGTGAAAAGCTAAGCCGACACTCTCCTCAACTTTCTATTCATACTCTGAATTTTTGTGAGTTACTATCACGAGACTTGAGTTTCCAACTCAAGTTATTCTTTCTGTGATACTGTTTGAAAGCACGAGGCTAAAACTTAAAGATGAAGCTACTTACTTGGTGAATATAACTTTTCAAAGTTATATTCATCACAGTCGATATCCTACTCTGGGATATTGATTAGCACGCGCCTAGCCAACCGTACTAAGTTCTGGGAAGAATGGGGAAACATCTAACCATCTAGGAAGAAGGTTGCGAGGTGCGTATTTACTTCAACCTAAAGAAGGATCAGCATACAAGGAGTTTTTAGGCGAGTGACGACAACAGACCGAAGGACGGAGGTTTCCAACGGACTGTCCATAGATCGTAAGAAGACTTGTACACTGAAACTTAGTGGATTCCCGATTAAGTTCAGAATAGTGGACGTAGGACTTTGATTCCAAACCACTATAAATATCATGTATTTTTACTCGCTTTATTTAAGTTTTTGCACTTAAGTTTCCAAGCTTACTTTAAAACCTTCAATACTTGTCTAAGTACTGAAGAGTATACTCTGAAACTTATTTAACAATTTTATGAGATTAAAATTGACTTTTCTGTAACCTGAAAACTGAGTCTTAGTCAGTTTTCAGAGGCAAGTGCAATCTAACCTATTTCCGCTGCACATTTACATACTCTAATTTCGGGATCAACAGGAAGAGAAATAACTAGAAACAATGCATAATAATAGAGCAAAATATCGTAAACAAGTTAATAATGCAAAGCAAAGAGAATGGAAATTGTTTATTGATAAAAAAAGTGGCAGTAAATACAAGCATTAACATGTCAAGCAGCTGTAGTAACAGAGTTTTGGCCAAGTATAATAAGTATTTTTAATGTGCGGAATTAATAGAGAGCAACATGAAGAGGGTTCCTCCAAGATCATAGTAGGCCCAAATACAAATTTAAATCCTTGAAAAATCCTAACAACCACCGTCCGTCCCCATATTTGTAGGGATGGTTGGAAGTCCCCATATTTGTAGGGATGGTTGGAATTGATTTCACGAATATATGAGCTATTGCAATTGTTGTCGATCTTTCCACAACTGCTAGGTCTAATTTCTTGGTCACAACCTTGACTACATCCTTAAGATATCACCTCTGAACGATCTCCTCGATAAGACTTACATGACAACATCTTAAAGGAGATCTCCTCTAATGATCTTTTTTGGAGACATGCTATCCTTAACCTACTCGCCTGAGTTGTTAGGTCCTGTCCCTACTAGGCCAGCTGATGGCGAGCTCCTTCATGAAATTAGTTAGAGATGCTGCTCTTCCTCAACCGGTTGAAGATGGTTTTCAATGACTATTGTGCAATTTATTTGAGCTGTACGTTTGAGATGGTCTAAGATTTGGACCGAGATGGTAGACTTTCTTGATGGACTGGCATAGATTTATTTAAATTCTAATCCCTACAATATTATTGATAACAAGCATTTCATATATAAAATTGTTAAGAGGTTTGGAATCGATTCTACCTTCTCTTACTTCACATTAAAACAGATAAAAAATGAAACAGAACGACCACCCTTGCATAGCAAATAAAAAAAAAATAACACAAATAATAATTTTGATGAAATATTCTCATGAATATTATTCTAATCACCTGATTTTCATTTTGATACAATGAGAATCAATCAAATTTTGAGAGAATAAACTGATTCATAAAAATTAACCAAATCTTGGTGAGAGTCGATCACTTTATATTCAAACAATGAATTATTAATCATAAAGAAACAAGAATCAATTGGTTTTTATTCTGTTTACAAAAGATTGAGCATATAAAAAGTCAAAAAATAAAAATAAAAAACTAAACAGAGAAAGAAAAAAAAAAAAAAAGGCATAGTAGCAGGGGGGGTTGATGGTGGAAGGAAGAAGATGGCCCACAATCTGCCCCTTCCAACCTGTATTTCTTATATGTTTGGAAATTCGGAAGCATCTGTCCATGTTTTCCCCCAATTTTTTTACTTCATCATTCATTCATGAATCATGCCCTCTCTCTCTCTCTCAATTGAAACCCCAAGGGGAAAAAGAGTGAAAGAATTAACCAAGGAACAGAAGAATCATGACAACGCTGTTCCAGATCATCTCTCTCCATCACCACCACCCTCTCCCTGATCAAAATTTCAAACCCAAAACCCTCTTTTCCCCCATGCTTAATTAATCTCTCAAGACTGTTGTAATTATCACCTTGTGTATATAATTCTTTTCGTTTCTTCTTTGTAATTGTATTTCTACGCCTCTGTTGTTGTAGATGATGGTTGGAATTTGATTGAGGCGCAGCGGATTTTGAAATTTCGTTGATGATTCGCCTTTTCGGCTTTTCCCCACCACCACCATCATAGTCCATACGTACGCTTTCTGTGCTCTCTTGTACAGCTGATCCCACCCCCACACCACCCTACTTTTTTCTTCTGGGTTTGACCCACACCTGCTGCCTCCACTTTCCGCCTCAAAATTAGGGTTTTATTTCTTCTATTTCCCTTTTTTTTTCTCGGCCCCCTTTCAGTTTCTATTCCGGTTTCTCTTGATCTTCGTGCTTCGTGATCTCGTTGTTCTGGTATCTTTCTTGTAAATTCAAATTCAAAGTTCGGAAGCCCTTTTCTTTATGCCCACTGTGTGAATATATTGTAGATTTAAATATTTCATTGGCAAAAACATGGCTTTTCAATCTTTTTCAGCAGTAGCTAGGGTTTTTCTAAGATTTTTCACTCCATTGGATCGACTTTAGTATCACTTGAATCGCCGTTTCCCCCTTCTGTGTTTAGTTAGTAATCTACAAACCCTTTCCGTTCATCTAAAACTCTATTCTCTCTCTTCTCTGTGTTAGAATCCAAAGAATCTTCACTTTTTAGTAATTTAGTTCGATTAATTTAAGTGGACTACCATGGCTTATCAGCAGCAACAACAGCAGGCTATGCCGGGCCGGAGCCCAGGCTCCGGGCCGGGCGGACACCAATATATGAACTCCCCATTTGGGGACACCACTTTCACTAAGGTTTTCGTTGGAGGTTTGGCTTGGGAAACTCAGAGTGAGACGATGAGGCGTTATTTCGAACAATTTGGAGAGATTCTTGAGGCCGTGGTCATCACCGATAAGAATACTGGCCGATCCAAAGGATATGGTTTTGTGAGCTCTTGTTAACTTGTTTGAGAATTTTGACCTTTTATCCTGTTCGGATTTGTGTTCCTGCACTGTTGTGGCTCTTGTAAAGTTTATTTTGTTGGTGATTGCACATTTTCGTTTAAGCGTGTAGAAGATTTAGTTACCCTTTTACTGCTAAATAGTTATAATATAATATATCATTCTGGCTGTATCTTCCACAAGTCTGATGCACATTCTTGATCTAGAGTGTAGAAAATTTAGTTTCCTTTCAATTACAAATTATATACTTAAATCTTTCTACAAGTACGAAAGCCAAAATAGGCAATTTCCTAGTTTCCATTGTGATTGAAGTCGAAATGTGGCTGCTTGAATGACTTGGGTCTCAATATGGTTTTGTATGGAGGGTTTAGGTAACTTTCCGTGATTCAGAATCAGCCAGGAGAGCATGTGCTGATCCTACACCAATTATTGATGGAAGGCGAGCTAATTGTAATTTGGCTTCACTGGGGAGACCAAGACAACCTGTTCCATTTGGTAATATGTTTAGATTGCTTTGTATATTACTTTCAAGGGTTGAAATTTATTTACATTTTTGTATTTTTCCCAAATTTGATTACATGCTTGTCCTGGTGTCCTCCCATGCGTCATTTTGGGGAAGTATGCGTTTAACTTATTATTTTTACAATGTTGTTATTTTTACTTGAAATTTTGTTAGTGAACTCATCTAAGCTGGTCTAGTTTAAGAGTTCTTTAAACTAGATTCTGTTTTATGAGTATGCTTCCATTCCTGTATAACAACTAATTTGACAAACTTTCACAAAAAAGTGTGATCAATAGTTTAATTAATGAAGTGCAATGGAGTTCTATACTTCTATCAAGGAACTAGCCTGCCCCTTGAAAAACTCTGTGCTCGGTGAAATAAATCATCTATACGGAGCTATTAAAAACTGAAAATTCTCAAGCAGAAAACCTCTATGCATTTATGTTTTTGTTTATATATATAGAAAGGTTGAAAGACATTGTTTGTTCATACAAACTTTTTATGAGGATTCTGAGTGCTTGAATTTTAGATCAATATTGTTACTATATATGTATGTCTTTATTGCTAATAGGACGCCTTAGATCTGCTGCGCCTTACCTTGGAGGACTACCAGCAGCTAGGGGTGCTTATGTTGGAAATTATGGCTACCAGCAACCTGTAACATATGGATTTCAGCAAGGATTGATGTATTCTACTTATGGGTGAGTGACATCTTATGATATAATCTTCATTTGAAGTTAATTATATTTTTTGTTTCCTGTTCTCTTTGTATATCTTCTTGGGATCTGCATTTGATTGGCTGGTATGTTTTATTGTTCTATCATGGTGGCACTCACTCATGCTTGTAAGTTGACATAGAAAGGAGAATTTATGGGAATTTTGAGATAGAAATGAAATTGTACGGGAACAGATTGGAGGGATACACAATAACTGGTTTTGTCTGTCAATGCATTCTTAATAAATTCATTTTTGATTCAGTTTAGAAAAATTCAGGTAAGTGAACATCTTCATAACGATCATCCTAAAAGCTTTAACGCGTTTATACCCATGCCATGTTTATTGATATTATCAAATCGTCATTTCAAAGAAAGAACAAAGACAAAGCTGACAGAAAATAGGACAAAAGGTGAAAAGTATATGAAGAGGAGAAAACATACTGGTTAGTTGAGGACCAAGAGGGGATCAGGAGAGCATGTATGATATGGAAGAAACGAAGAAAAAGGGAAGCAAAGATAGGAGAAAGAAAATGGAGGCAGCTGGGAGCAAAAAACTTTATGAAATGTTCGGGAAAGGCAATAAAAGCTGACGAAGTCTGATATGTTTCTATTCCAATATGTGTATTGAGAAAGCTTGCTATTATTCATGTATATCTTGATTTGAATATGCATGCCCTCATAGGTCAGGATGCCATATTATGGTTTGGATTAATATATTTGTGCGCATATTTTAAATGTTATCTAGAAACTATTCTACACATTTGATTATTATTCATTTTGCTGGTGTAGGTATGCTGCTTACAATCCTGAATATGCTTATCCTCAGGTCAACAATGTGAAACTTGACATATAGTTATTTATGGTGTCAATATTGTTTCAAGTAATTTTGACTCGTTGCAGGGTTGTTTTCTTTTAGGGAGTATACAGTCCTTATGGAAATCAGCAATATCTTCATGTATATGGCATGCCTGGATCCGTTGGCACAACTATGTATCCTTATAGTCAATTGAACCAGGCTGTCCCAGGAAGTCATAGCTACGCTGCACTGCCAGGATATGCAATGCCTGGCCATCAGATAGTGCAGTTTGGTGGGCCTGGTGTTAATTCAATGGCAACAACTTCTGGTCCTACTCCAGCACCATATCCTGCCGGTAAATATGCTCTTCTGGTTCAGCATTTTGTATTTGCAGATCTTTCATGCATCATCTGTTATTATATTGACATAGTGATAATTCCATAACATGCAGGATTTGGTCTAATTGATTAATTTAAATTTCTCAAGTTGAATTGTATCTATAGAGTAATTTTTCCTCCCCTTATGAATAGTGTTATTGTCATTATTACCTTTGTTACTTTTTATCTTTGTGTATTATTTTATAATATGTTTGGATTTTATTGATGATGGACCTACATGTTCTTTTAAGAGCTTAACTAAGAAGTTCTAAATTCATAGTCTCTTTACAGCAATATTTAAGTAAGATAATGCAATTTGGTTAAATGGATAAGGCTTCATTGCCATCATTCTTCTCTCTTTTTTGCTACCATGTTTTGGTTGCCCAAAAGTTGTTTGATGTTCTCTGATATTGGAAAATGTTGTTTGTTATTCTTCTTTCTTTTTATTCTGCATAGGGAAGGGATGGTTGAGTTTATATCTATTCTTAAAGCATCACAATTTGCAAACTGGTGTTATAATTAATTTCATAATTACATAGAAACTGCTTCACGCTTAGTTGCAGTGGCATTAATTACTGATTTTCTAGTTTTTTTTATATGTAAGGGTCATCTTTTTAATTGATTCTTTCAGCAGGCAGACCTGGGGCTAACATGTTGGTTGTATCAGGTGTTGGAACACCTCTTCCACAACAGCCACAATTCTTACTACCTGCACATTCACCTCAATTCATGCCAGGTGGTGGTTCCGACCAAAATGCTGGGTGAGGGTTTAATCTAGGTAAGTTTTCTTGTGGACTTCTGGATATTTGTTTGATGGTACCACTGTAATGCTACAATTTCCATGTTATTTCGTACCGAATTTCAGGTTCCATTAGATTGCAGCAGGACTAAGAACAGCAGTACTGCCACTTGATTGGCGGGCTTCAAATCTGGCCTTGCAAGTTATTCGTTTTGCATTCTAGAGGTATCAGTGCATTTCTTTTTCTTGCTCGTGCTCTTTATATCTATGATGTTGCATTCTAGTTCCTGGACCATTAAATTACTTGTATAAGTTGGAGGTAAAGACAGTTGCATCTTTATTTTCCCTTTTCTTAAGCACCATTGCAAGACTAGCAAGACTAGAGTGTTTCCAAATTGCATTTGCTAAGAAATATGAGTTGAGGTTTTTGCTGGGAATGTCAGTCATATTTACACTATGTAGGAACTCCATGGCGACTTGATCCATGAATAACTATTCTTGTATATCTTCCCACTCAAATATTAAGAAGGGACCCACAAGACTTGCAACACAGCCCATAGACTTTTAATGCCTTTAAAAGCTAGAACTTTTGGGTGGCTGAACCAGTGTGGATGGATAACCATGAAAGTGTGAAAGTCACATATTATTATTATTATGAAGATCAATCAATGGATTTTGTTTATGTAGTTTTGAACATATATGCAGGTCTTACATTGTCAAGCTCACCGGGGAAGTGAATGTCAGAGTCGCTCGTGATGGGAGAGTGTGCAGGGATGGCACATCCTATAACTTGCTGTATCGTAAAAACACATTGTGTTTTGCCAGTCTTATGGATGACTGGCAAAGGAGTCGTGGAACAGATTGCGGCTGGAATGGGGTTTCTGGCTATAAATCTGGAAAAATAATGAACCTGTGTAAAAAGAAATATGGTGGGAATCAAGATATGATTCTTTTAATAGTAGTACTCTTCCTGGTGAGAGTACCCAGCATTTTGGGTGTGTAGATAGCCCCCTCTCTGGTGTCTGTCTCTCTTCTGTGTTCCATCATCTCATGCATCATTTGTATTTTAGAATATTGGGTCAGCATCATCATGTGCATAACAATTTTAGTTTTAGGTGTTCATTGGAACTTTTATTTCATGTAATCTTGTATCAATTTAGAGCCTGACTTCAAAATATGAAAGAAGCTCATGGTCACAATAGGAAGATCTTTCCTCTCTCTCTCTCTCTCTCTCTCGCCCGCTCGCTCTCTATTTGATATACATACATACACAAACATGCCAACAAGAAACAAGTTATTATTCTAGTTATTATGGGGTGTTGATGATATATGGTTGAAACCAAATAATGCATTTTCTTGAGCAATCCAATACCTTTTCATATAAGAAGTTGAAAATGTACAATACATAATAAAAATCTAGAAATATGTTTTATAAACTTTAGAAGCAAATTCATGTGTACTAGAATATGGTTTGACAAATTGGCATGGAATCAATCCAACAGAACTTGAATGAGGTCGAAAATCATATGAAAAAAGGAAACATAGTATAATACCTTATTATAGCCTTCATATGTAGGTCCCAAAATCATATTGCACTTTCTTACATTTGATTTTGAATTATCCTCAAATAAGAAAATAAATAGAACAAAAAATATTGTAAAAACTACATGTCAGAAGTGGGATTTGAACCCACGCCCTCTCTCGAAGACCAGAACTTGAGTCTGGCGCCTTAGACCACTCGGCCATCCTGACTGATTATTTTATATTTGACAAGTTAATCTAAATATAGTATTAAATTGAATTAATACAAAGCTTCCAAAAAGCACCCTTGACTGTTCGAATAAAACTGAATGATACAAACCATCGATCCCTAATTGTTATTATTAGCAACTGTATATTTAAAAACTGGCTAATATGAAAGAGTTTATCTCTGAAATTGTGAAAAAACATTAGGGAGACGTGAGAAGACAAAAATTTGTGGAAAATGTCAACTTTGTATAATAAAGAGAGGGGTTTCAAGCATTGAATGCCATGGTACGAACACAACCGGTGCCCCCCCAATGCCCATGAGAGAGAGAGAGAGAGAGAGAGAGAGAGAGAAATGAGAAGTTGATGATTGAAACACTAAGGTTCGTACAACTACATATACACTAGCTGCAATAATTCTTACAATAATTCCAACCTATACATTTTTTTTCCCACGTAAATGTTAGCTTTGTTAATATTCGCAACTCTCGAAATCCCAGCTAATTAAAAATTTAATTCAATAGAAATAACTTCATACATGTTCTTCTCAAAAACTTCGTGTGTGTTTGCTTAATCTTTGTTGTTTGTTACCTCAAGTTTCTTGGCACAAAATGATCATCAAATTTTTTACATTGCATTTTCCTCTTATAATTACACATATTTTCTTTAGTTCTCAAATAAGCGAAACCTACAACCATGCACTACTTTTTATGCAGATGTTAACAAAAGATATAAAACAAATACATAGATTTAGACTGAGATTAAAGCCCTATATAAGACTCAAATTTAGTTTTTGAGCTTTATACACAAGTTTGATAATAATGAAATATATTTAAAGATTTATAGGGTATGAAAAAAGTTGGATCTGTAAAACTTGTGAGCTAGAGAGTGAAAAAAAAAAAAGAAATTGAGAAAACAATGAATAAATTAGTAGAAAGATAAGGAAGAAATCGAAGCAAGAAGGCGGCAGAGCAGCCAATAATCCAATTTTAATGGGCTCGAATCTCAACATAACATACCCCTCCCCCTCCCCCTCCCCCTCCCCCTCCCCCCCGCCTCTCTCTCTCTCTCTGGATATACATACATTTATATATATATATATATGTATAGGCTTCAGGGTGGCATTGATTAGGTATATGTAATCAGTCACACATCATGCTTACAAATAATTCTGTTGTGTAGCTGGTGTAGTGTTGTGCTAATCATCAAATAAATGTGCTGCACTTTCTATCACTAACCTACTACCTACTCTTCACTAAAATCATCATTTTTAACACCACCATCATTTATTATTATTATTAATTGTTACATTTTCTTGGGTGGTTTAAATGATCAGATTGATATATACTCTCTCTTTTTAATATTCTCTACCTTGGAAAAAACTAATTAAAAATAATGAAAGTATTATGTATGAATATCATCCATCACATCTATAGCGGCAGACAGTTGTTGAAGTAGGGTTTAGGCCGTATTTATATCCGTAATATAATTAGTGATTTGTTTATTTATTTGGAGTTGAGATGTGAAATATTAATTAATATATATAACACTAAAGAGAAATTAAGGAATGGATGTAGATAGTAGATAAGTAGGGGTGTAGGTGTGGGTTACTAATACGTACGTGTGCACTGCATACATACATATATATATATATATATATATAAGTATATGTAGAGAGAGAGAGAGAGAGGTAGGGTGTTGCTGCTGCTACTCACTGCTACTGCCATTAGATTCTCACTGTTGCTATCTTTTACTTGCTTATCTCACTATAAATAATTAAATAATAATATGCTACCGTTTTACTCCCTTCGTCCATAATTATTAGTCTCAAACAAAAATGACACAATAATCAATATTTGTGAGTGTAGTGAAATTAATATTTTATTGATAAGTGAGAAAAAATTTGTCATTTTAGGAAAGGGGACTAATAAGTGGGACAAACAAAAAAGGTAAGTGAGACTAATAAATTGAAACAGATGGAGTATATTTTAATTCATCTCACCACCTTCTTCCTTTTTTTTTTTGGGTCAAGAATCAAGACTACTATTAATTGTACGATAAACTCGATTTGTTAAACTTTGATGCAATCTTTAGCTAGAAATAAATATAAATGTAGGATTTATCTGGATGATGAAGATCTTGAATTTGTTATAAATATATACATGAAATGTTGAAAAAGATTTTTATCATTATTATTATGTTTTTAATTTAATTCATTTTAGCTCCAAATAAATCTACATGTACGAACCTCAAATAATTCCACTGCCAAGTGAAATTAATAAATCGTACGTGTATTTAATTTACAATCTATCTTTCCCATTCCACAACATTTATTATGTATTGTATATTTTATTTCCTACTAAAAGTTAATCTTGCGCTGGACTTTTTTTTGAAGTAAAGATAAATGCTGCTACTACAATAATAATAATAATAATAATATTATGACTATATTACTATTGTTGGTCTATCATGGTATCA